>SKCR01003386.1:0-65072 GCA_019454045.1 Zanthoxylum bungeanum | reverse complement strand
GAGACGTGTTTGAGGACAGGTTAGTGATGTGGGCGTGAGTGTGTGCTGATGATGGGTGGCTTATGGTGAGGGACGTGTGGCTGGTGCTGAGGCGTGAGTGTGTGCTGATTATGGGTGGCTTACGGCAAGGTCAAGGCAGCGTAGAGAAGGTTTGATGATTTGATTGGGGTGTGAAGCAAAGTTTATTTTCTTTGTGTTTTCGTGAGGATTAGCCAGCCAGGGATTTGAATGTGTGGAGAAGGGTTATTTTTATAGGCCAATGGAGGGGGTTCACCTTGTTGGTGAAGGAATATGATTTGTGTGTTTTAAAGGGGATATCTTTTAATTTAGTATGTGATAAGGAAATCTTTAATTAGGGAATTGATTTGATTTGTTCTTTTAATTAAGGATATGATTTGTTCTTTTTAATTAAGGATATGATTTATTTAAATTGGTAGGTGATTTAATTAAATTAGGAATGTGACTTATTTTAATTAGGAATGTTATTTATGGAATTTAATTTGAATCTTTTAATTTGGGAAAGGAATTTAATTTGTGACATGTGAATGTGATTTAATTTAATTTAATTTAAGTTTAATTTAATTGGTTTTAATTTAATTTGTGACATGTATTTTAAATGTTTTAATTATTTTTGGATGTGATTTAATGGGTTTGGTGTGTTTTAAAACAGAGGTCCAACAAGCGAACCCGAAGCGAAACACGCGAGTTAACCCTGACAAAATGCTAATTTCCAACTTTACCCTTCCAACGTCTGTTTCCTGCGGCTTTCACAACTAAAGAGGTAGTGTCTCCATACGAGACTCATCATCGAGCTTATATGCAAAAATGCAGTGCCTACAGTTCGGTTTTTTCAAATTTTAGTTTGGATTTTAAACCGTTCGACTTGGGAGTTTGGAACCATTTATTTTTTACCAAATTTCGGTTATGTTTGATATTCATTTTAGTTTGATAATTTGTTTAGTTCGTTTATATTTGAATATTATAATCAGTTATATCAAAAGATAAAGCAACAACACAGTATATGAATTTATGATGTCTGATGTGTCATTTTAAAATATCATAATGCATTAGTGAAAAATCATGCTTGTACAAAAATATATCTATATGAAATTATATGAATTATTCACTGTTGGAAAATAGCATGATTAACTATTTTAAGGCATAATTTTGAGTGGGACACACACAGTGAAAGTAAGATGTTATGAATGATTTGGTTTCTATTTCGTGAGTACTTCGAAATCATATATCTACATGCTCAAAATGATGCTCGGGTGAATGAGAAATCGTTTATCAAAATGCATCATTTGAGATGAAAAAATAAAGGGAAATTAGTCAATCCCACATCTAATAAGAAAACAAGGCTATTTACATGCTCAAATCCCAGCCCGAATTGGTTCAACTCGTGTGCACCCGCACGTCCTGTGTATATGTATGGTGGCCAAATTCGAACATGCCCACGTTAATCACGTTTTCTCAAATTTTTCATCTTATTGGTCAGTAGTTTTCTTTCCGGATTCATAGAGTTGCAGGGATGCTAACTGTTACAAGGAAATAAAAGAAAGATGCTAATGGACTGCTGAAATTTAATTATTCAATTTAATTGAATTGATTTCAATTAAATCAAAGAAATATCCCTTGTGAAATTTGGAGTCTCTAATTTTTTTTTTATAAAGAAAAGCATTCTTCCTGCAAAATAATAATAATAATAATAATAATAACAACCTGCGAGAATGAAAAAATATGCCACCACCGAAAACCAAAATTTTCCATCACCGTTGATGTTTATTTGTTTTTCTTTGATCAAGTTCTTCCCAGCTCAAGTTCGCTTGAATAATCCGGTTGTGCTCCGAGATTATTCGACCCCGTTGTATCATGGGAATTAGACGTTTTACATATCCTAAGCACCTATTGGTAGGAGGCGAGTATATATTAAGAACAATGTATGTGACAGGTCTCGGTGTTTTTCCAATTTTTCGCTTTCTTTTTGTTACTCCATTTTCTGATTATTTCAAAGACCGTAGTAATATTTGTTGTTTATGTGTTATATTTGTAATATGAATTTCACTATTATAAATCTTTTATGTACTGATATTGTGTGTTTTTGCCAACAATCTTAAAACTCATTTCGATTTTGATATGGAAAATATTGATAACACACAAACTGAAATTGATGCAACAACTTCTGCTTCTGTTCCGAAACTGGATGTTTCTGTCATGGTTCCCTTGAATCATGTAGATAAGCTTGAGAAATTTGTTGGGCTGAATTTTAAACGTTGGCAGAAAAAAATATTTTTTCTATCTGACCACTTTAAACCTTGCGAGGTTCTTGACTGAAATAGCTCCAAAGGCCAAGGATGGTGAAAATGATGTTCAAGTTATCAGTGCAATCGATGCTTGAAATCATTCTGATTTCCTTTGTAGGAATTATATCAAGAACTGCTTAAGTGATTCTCTATACAGTGTTTATGCTGATAAGAAGACAGTCATGGAGCTATGCGAGTTTTTGGATCGCAAGTGTAAGACTAATGATGCTGTCACTAAGAAATTTATCGTGGGCCGATTTTTAGATTATAAGATGGTGGACTTTATATATATATTTTGAGTCAAGTTTAGGAAATCAAAGTTATTATGTCAAACATTTTTGAGAGGGGATAAACTTGAGTGAAACTTTCCAGTTGCTGTTATTATTGAAAAATTACATCATACTTGGAAATATTTCAAAAGTTACTTTAACCATAAGAGAAAGGAAATGAATATTGAGGATCTTGTTGTTAAGCTTCGAATTGAAGACAACAACAAAAATTCTGAAAAGAAAATGGTCAGTTAAGAAATCTCCCTTATAATTCATATTATTAAATCACAATTTCCATATTATAATTGAAGTGAGATTAATCTACCTTTACTATTTCTAATTTAGAAATCCCTTATTATGATATATAAATCTGTGTGATATTTACCAACCAGTCATATAGGCGGTATCCTGATTAAGTCAAATTAATAATTAATTACCAACCGACCAACCATGCGGTATCCTCATTAAGACAGGTTAAAACTAGTTTAAAAATAATTACCAACCGACCAATATAGCGGTATCCTTATTAAGTCAGGTTTTAAATAATTTATATATTATAATTAAAGGAGATTAATCTAAATTATAAAAGTAAAAAGTTTCACATTTACCCCAGCAGTAAATTAACTACTGAACATAAAAAAAAAAGAAAAATAAAATAAAATTTTATTACAAAAAGTAAAAGTGCATAATTAAAAATACTAAAAGAAAAAAATGCTAAATTTAAATTACAAAAACTTAAACACACAAGATGCAATTCTTAAAGTCCTTACAAAACTCAAGGAAGGCATGCTTTGAATTCTGAAATCGAGCTGAATTTATAGGCGTCAGAAGGGGGTCGGCGTCGCGACGCGGAATTGTGTCGACGTGGCAGCTTCTGGTTCGTCGGCTCAGATTCTGGATAAGGTGATAAGGTGACACGTGGCAAGGTGGTTGGGAGCTCAATTATTGCGACACGTGGCAGCTCGTGATTGGCTGATTCAGATTCTTATCCGCCACGTGTCAATTTCGGATAAGTGAGTCAATAATTGGCGCTGACGTGGCGTTGACGTGGCACACGTGGCGAAAGGGACTGTCGGCACCATATAATGATGACACATGGCACGCTGTGATTGTTTGATGATGACGTGGCGATGATGTGCCATTTTGACTTGGTCAACCGGTGATGTAGATGATGATGTGGCAGACATGTGGAGTGACACATGGCGATGGCGACTGTTGTCACCGTAGGATGATGACACGTGGCACAACGTACGTTAGCATATCGGCTGTGATGGTGACACGTGGCACGGCGCACGTTAGCAAAGTCAAATTTTCTCAGATTCTGACTTGTGGACCCGGCGCACGTTAGCAAGTCTTGGTGCATGTTAGGCGTCGCGACGCACAAGGCTATGCCATAGCCTTGTGCGTCGCGACGCGCCCAAATTTCCAAAATGCCCTTTTGTCCAATTTTCACTGTTTTGGCCCAAATCACCTCCAGAGAGTCTTGAAACTTTATTTATCTACAAAATAACACAAAACACATCAAAATATTCACAAAACTCAAGAAAATTATACAAAATATTAGGTTAAATGAGTGGAAAATAGTGATATAATTACCACTCATCAGTAATAAATAAATTATTACTTTTATTGATGACTACACAAAGTATTGTTATGTGTATTTGAAGAAAAGCAATGACGAAACTATTGATAAATTTATTCTCTATAAGAATGAAGTTGAAAATCAACTAAATAACAAAATTAAGGAGTTGAAAAGTGATAGAGGTGGTGAGTATGTTACTCCATTTAAGACCTTTTTTTTGAAAAAAATGACTTTTTATTCACCTCATTCCAATGGGATTGTAGAGCGAAAAAATCATACCTTGAAAGAAATTATGAATGTAATGCTAGTAAGTTATGGTTTACCTTAGAACATATGAGGGGAAACTGTTTTATCAGCTAATTACCTATTAAATAAGTTACCCCGGAAAGGAAAATAGAAAATCCTCTGTGAATTATGGAAAGGTACAAATACTTATGAGTGTGGGGTTGTCTTGCTAAAGTAGTCATTCATCCACCTAAAACGGTGAAAATATGACCAAAGACAGTTGATTGTGTTTTCATTGGTTATGCATATAATATCAGTGCTTATCGATTTCTTGTGCATAAATCTGAAGTTCCAAATGTCCATAAAAATATGATAATAGAGTCAAGAGATGCATCGTTCTTTGAACATGTATTTCCGTATATATCAATTGAAGGATTGAGTTCGTCTAAATGAACAAATGAGACTATAGATGGAAATAGTCAGGACCAAGAACAAGGAAATGAGGTTGATGTTGAACCCAGACGTAGTAAAAGAGTAAGGATAGAAAAATCTTTTGGTCCGGATTTTCTGACTTATTTATTAGAAGGTGATCCAAACCTTTAAAGAAGCTGTGAGCTTTGTAGAAAGACCTTTGTAGAAAGAAGTAATTAAGAGCGAAATTGACCCTATCTTGCAAAATCACACATGGGAACTGGTGGAACTTCCTCTGGGATGTAAATCTATAAGGTCTAAATGAATTTTCAAGAGGAAAATGAAAGCTGACGGATCAATTGATAAGTATAAGGCTAAACTTATAATTAAAAGTTATAAGTAAAAATAAGGCCTAGAATACTTTGAGACGTATTCCCTTATTATGAGAATAAATTCCATTAGGATGATACTAGAGATTGTAGCTTTGTGCAATATCGAAATACATCAAATGGATGTGAAAACAAGGTTTCTTAACGGAAATTTGGAAGAAGAAATCTACATGGAATAGCAGGAAGGTTTTTCTGCCCCAGGACAAGAAAAAAGTATGTAAGCTGGTCAAGTATTTATATGGATTGAAGTAAGTAAAAAAACAATGGCATGTTAATTTTGATAATGTTATGATGGCTAATGGTTTCAAAATCAACTAATGTGACAAATGTGTTTATGTTAAAGAGACTACAAATGGCTATGTCATTTTGTATCTTTACGTTGATGACATGCTCATTGTGGGTAGTGATGAAAAAATGATCAAATCTACCAAAAATATATTGAATTCAAGATTCGACATGAAAGAGATAGGTTTGGCAAATGTGATACTTAGAATAAAAATATCAAGAATATCAGATGGCATCGTTGTATGTCAATCACATTATATAAACAAGATTCTTGAGAAATTTAATAAAGATGATTCTACCTTGGCCAGAACACCGATAGATACCAGTCAAAATCTATCAAAGAATATATAAGGTATTTCTCAAGTAGAGTACTCCAAAGTCATTGAAAGTTTAATGTTCCTTATGAGTTGTACAAGACCAAACATAGCTTACACAGTTAGTAAACTTAGTATTTACACGAGTAATCCTAGAGTTGACCACTGGAAAACAGTAATATGAATACTTAGGTATTTAAAGTGTACTCGTAGATATGGGCTGCATTATACTAGATATTTAGGCGTGTTAGAAGGATACAATGATGCTAATTGGATATCTGACATAAAAGACTCGAAGTCTACTAGTGGATATATGTTCACATTATGAGGTACGACTGTATCAAGGAAATCTTCTAAGCCAACTGTTATAGCCAGATCCACTATGGAATATAAGTTTATTGCTTTGGAAAAGTGTGGTGAAGAGGCTGGATGGTTATACCATTTTTTAGAGGGTATTCCAAAGTGGCCAAGTCCAGTGCCAACAATTTGCATACACTGTGACAGTCAATCTGTTGTTGGAAGAGAACAAAGTCATATGTATAATGGTAAGTCTAGACATATTCTTCGTAGGCATAATACCATTAGACAGTTAATCTCTACTGAGATTATTTCTATTGACTATGTGAGGTCAAAGAATAATATTACGAATCTGCTAACCAAATGGTTAAATCGAGAAGCAGTAGAAGAATCATCGAGGGGAATGAGACTGAAGCCCATACAACAATAAGTCAATGCGAAGGAAAACCCAACCTAGTTGATTGAAGATCCTATGATCTAGGTTCAAAGGGATAATGATGAGCGACCAATATGGATATATTTGCCGCCCCTCTAGCTTGATGTTTTGTGAGTTATCTCGAATTTTATGAATATTTTGATGTGTTTTGGGTTCATTTTATAGTTAAAGATAATATCGAGACTCAATAGAATCAACGGGGGATAAAAGTAGCAAAATATGGAGCAATTTGGGGAAAATTCGGAGTCAAAATATGCATCCTGATACTGGATTGTGCATCGCGATATGCGAACGACGAAACAAGGCTTAGAGTAGAACGACGGCGCATCGGGATGTTGGCCTTAGCACGTTGCGACGCACCAGTGAAAGTGAAGAGCGCATTGTGACCTGATCAATGCGTGTCCCGACGCATTTTGCGTACCCAGATTTGGCCTAAACTCAATTTTAAGGAGGAAACACTCCACGGACCTTCTATATAAGCAAAAACTCGTCCCCAAACCTAGGGGGCTTGATGCCCTAATTCCAGAGCTTTATAACATAAATTCACAGCCTCCAAGGTGATTGTGAATGAGAAAACAAAGCACATCAAATGATCACAACTCAGAAACTCAACAATAATAAGCGAAGGATTGAGGATCTCGATAGAGTTTCTTCTTCCCTTTTACCATCTTACTGTTTTGTTATTCTTTGAATATCTATTTAGAGTTGTTGAATATGTATAATAACTAGATTTATAATCCGAGGTTGTGATGAAACCTATATTCTATGAACTTGATAATGGATTTTCTTATATTCGTGTGATATTTTGGATTATTTATTAAATCTAGATCTTAATGCTTCTTGTTGCTTTATCACCAATAAGATTGATGTAGTAAACTTAGATGAAGTTGACAAAAGGATTTTATGTTTAGCCTTAGATTCAGTAGCACACGATCTCATCTTAGGGATTTCCTTTCAGGATAAAAATATACATGTAGGGCGGGTGTAGCCATAATTGGAACTTGTTCTTAATGAATTTGAGGTTTTGTAGTTAACATAGAAATATTGTTGATTAAGTTACTTTGAATATTTGCACTCGACCATCAGAAGAGGCTTGTGGATACTTTAGTGTTCTAGGTTAATAAGCCAATATATTGCATAAGTATAGGAGAACCAATTCATCTTTAGAAGAATATTGGGAAGATTTACAACCCTGGATGTTTTCTCTTCAATAATTATCTTTGGATTTATCATAGTTTTATTTATCTGTTTTAGTTATAATTTATCCTCAACCAATAATCACATTTACTTTTCAATTAAATACTCGTAAATAGTTAGTTTCATTAATTAGTAATGTAGGTAATAAGTCATCGTGGGATCGATATTTATTATACTACTTGAGCGATACGTGCGCTTGCGTAACGTGTGAAAGTCGCGAGCATACAACCTAATTGTAGAAACTTTATTGGATCTTTATAGGGGTTTTTCTCATGTGATGGATTACCTTTTTTTCCATTCCCATGATAAATCAGTGACATTTAAAGAAGTGAGGATGAGCTATGCTCTTAATGATTTTTATGATGGAGTGAGAATGGTTAATTCAAATTACGAAATCACCTATGTGAGAGAGAAGTGGGGTCGTTTTAAAGGGAATTATAAAGGGCACAATTCTTAGAAACTCTTGCAGAACCAGACAGTTGTTCAAGGCCTAAAAGAATATAACCATGAGAACTCAGTTGTACAAGAAAAGGTACATGTGTGCAATACATCATCGTTTACACCAACGATATAATAGTTCAAATACATCACGTCTACTGGTCAATCAGTGAAGTAAATATATTGTCACAATGGAAGATTTAAAGGCTAACACCTTCCTATCATACGCCGATTTTGATTCATTGAACTTGATCATTTACTTCAAATGTTTTGATGTCAAAACATATGTCTTATGTTTTATGCCAATTTTCATTCATGTGGGGGATTGTTGGAAAATAGCATGACTAGCTATTTTGAGGCATAATTTTGACAGAGACCCACTTAATGAAAGTAATAGGTCATGAATGATTTGATTTCTACTATGTGAGTACTTCGAAATCATATATTTACTTGCTAAAAAATGATGCTCGGGTGAATGAGAAATTGTCTCTCAAAATGCACCATTTGAGATGAAAAATGGAAATTAGTCAATCACACATCTAATGGGAAAACAAGGCTAAATGGGTTTATAAATAATCCCACAAGTATAGATGAGTAAGAAGTGTTAGCAGAGAGGCTCTCTCTACGTGAACCCACACAGATGGGTATAAATCCCAGAATGAATTGGTTCAACTCGAGTACAGCAGCACGTCATGTGTACACGAATGGTGGCCTAATTCAAACAGGCATGTGTTAGCCATGTTTTTGCTAATTTTCCATCTTTTTTTTCAACTTAGCAGTTTTCTTTCCAGAATTCATAGAGTTGCAGTGATACTAACTGTTACAAGGAAATAAAAGGAAGATGCTAATGGGCTGCTGAAATTTAATTATTCAATTTAATTGAATTGATTTCAATTAAATCAAAGTAATTGTTAGCGCCATTGAACTCAATGAAGGATTTTGATGATGCAACGAGGAAGATTTTGACGCGCATTAACGAACATTACAAAAAATTATCGAAGCAAAATGGATATGAAGACTCAAGCGCCAAATGAAGAAATCAAGTGTGGTCTTATAACTTAGGGCTCTCATTATAAGTGAGTCTATAATTCAAGTACTCTAAGCTAATAAGACTCATACACATTCATATAGATGCATTAAGGTTAAGTGCGAAACGGTTTTAACCTCCAAATCCTGAGATTTATGCATTGGAACTGGTATACCGATAACCCACACCGGTATATTATGCCACTACTATGTTCTGAGCAATTTTGCATCCCCTCTGAAATCAGGCTACTCCATACCGGTCCCTTATTCCGATCAGTGTGGAGTTTTCACAGTTACTAGAACCGGACTAAAAAATACCGATATTTATACCAGTCTACCTTCTCATTTACATGTTTTGCTTACCGGTATCAAACAATAATATTTTATAATCGTATTATGGCAGACAGACATACCGACCACATCAGACCAACATACCGGCCTCAGCGCAAACAACAGAGACACTTTTATTTTCTCTAAAAATTGAGTCTCTCTTTCATTTTTGCAAATATTTTGAACCTTCATATAATGTTTCTAAGGCAAAAATATTGAGAGAAACTTGAATCTTCTTTATCAAACACTCTCATCATAATCAAAACTCACACACTACACCTTCATTATCATTTTAGTGAGCTTGGGATACTTGGGGTTAGAAACTCACATTTAAATCTTCTCATCTTTTGTGAGTGCCCAAAGTATGTTATAACTTTCATATTCAACCACTTGTGGTTAGGAAATCCCTTGTTGAGTGAGTATACTCAAAAGGATTAATTTGTGTAAAGGTTAATGAGTGAACCTAAGTGAAAAACTATTGGTTGTGAGTGCGCCATGGAAAACTCAATGTAACTTGTGGATTCAACTTGACATAGTGAAAAGCTTTATGTGTGGCTTGAAGGAGTGGACATAGGCAGAGAGTTGGTTGAACCATTATAAACTATGGTGTCAATCTCTCTATCTCTAAACTCTTTATTTATCGCAAGTTATATCTTATATTTGAATATTATTTAGTAAGTGGCATTTGGGAATATATTGTGATTTAGAAAGTTACACATTAAGCTTAATTGGTAAAGGTACTAGCTTAGTAGCGTAAAATTGACAAGATTTTTAATTCCGTATTATTTGGCTATTACCTAATTCACCCTCTGGGTATATAGAGATTGTTTGTTGAGTGTGCTTGTAGGTAATTTCATTTGGTATCAGAGCGAGATATTCTCAACAAGACTAAATTGTCTAAAAATCGATCATGGCATCTACAAGCTACACAACAAATCTTGCTGAAGGATTTGCGATAAATAAACCACCATTCTACACCGGAACCGACTATAACTATTGGAAGATGAGAATGATAAATTTTCTCATTGTCATGGATATTCCTTCATACAAAATGGTCGCTATGGGTTCTAAAATGCCGATGAAGAGAGATAGCAACAGTATGAAAATTCCTAAATCGCAATCCGAGTGAACAAGTGAGGATTACGTGGAAGCCTCTAATAATGCAAAGGCTATAAACCATCTCTTTTGTGTAATTAATCGAGGTCAAATCAAAAAACTTCCAGAATTTGGAAATGGGTATGAATTATAGAAGTCATTAGAAATGGTCAATAAGGGCACAAGCCAAGTCAAAGAGTCCAAAATCAACCGGTTCATGTGCGAATTGGATAGCTACAAAATAGAAGTCATTGAAGAGGTTGAGCAAATGACTTATAGGTTCACAATGATTGTGAATCAACTTAGTGGTTTAGGGAAAATCATTGACTCAAGTGATCAAGTGGCCAAGTTACTGCACTGGCTCAGGTTCGAGTTATGTCCCACCGAGCCCTTATTATATTCGTTGGCATGAGACTGAAATTTCTCCCCCATGGCCAAGTGTTGATGGCATAAAAAGGGAACATTCCCTTGTGGCCAAGTTACTGCGCACTGGCTCGGGGTTGGGTTATGTCCCATCGAGGCCTTATTGTATTCGTTGGCATGGGGCTGGAATTTCTCCCCATGGCGAAGTGTTGATGGCACAAAGAGGGAACATTCCCTTGTAGCCAAGTTACTACACTGGCTCGAGGTCGTGTTACATCTCACCGAAGCCTTATTATATTCGTTGGCATATGGCTAGAGTTTCTCCCTCATTGCCAAAAGTTGATGGCACAATGAGGGAACATTCCATTGTGGCAGAGTAATTGTATCAGCTCTAAGCTGAGTTACGTCCCGCTGAGGCCCTACTACCGTGTGATGGTGCAAGGAGGGATCATTCTCTTATGGCCCAATAACTTAGATGGCTTGGGATCGATCTTTTCCTCAATACGTCTATTTGTTAGATCAGCTCGGGGTTGGGTTACGTCACGCCAAGGCCCCATTTATGATTGATGGCCCAATGGTGGCTTTCCATCATGGTTTATATTTTATTTTGTAGGCATTGGAAAGTCATTCCCTTTCGGGATTGTAGCACGTCAAAAGCTTACAATCAGCCCCGAGTTAGGGCAAGATGAGCTTCTTCAAGCGGGGAAGTCGAAGAATGGACGGATCCGAAATAGTTCGGGTCAATTTCTTCAGTCCAAGAAGGTATAGTAGAACATATGACCGATTAATGGGTCAGAAGCTGAGATGCTAGATCCGGATTGTGAACCCAACATGGATCCTCAAAAGGAGCACCGAAGGTTGCAGCCGTGGAACCCATTCTGAGGTGGGGTAGATTTTGGATTCTAGACTTGTTCAAGATTGACCATTAGCTCTTAAAAGGAACTAATCGGTGGTAAACACACACATAACGCAAGTGCACGTATCACTCAAGTAGTATAAAATATATCGATCCCACGAGGACTTAATACCTATACTATCAATTTATGAAGCTAAATGTCTACGAGTATCTAATTGATTTGATTGTTGGTAGGGCATTGATTTTTATCTAAAACAAGTAAACAAAACAAAACAAAGGTAGATTTTAAGTTTTAAACATTGATATGAAAATATCTAGGGTTGTGAATCCTACCAATATCTTTCTAAAGATGAGTTGATTACCTTATGCTCGTGTAATATGTCAGTTTATTAACCTGGAACACGAAGTTATGCAAAAGCCTCTTCCGATGGTCAGATGCAAACACCCAAAGTAACCCAATTAACTATATTCCTATGTTAATTAAGAAACTCTGAATTCATTAAGTTTAAGTTCTAATTATGGCTACCCATGCCCGACAGGTATATTCCTATCCTGGAAGGAAATCTCTACGGTGAGTATGAGATCGTGAGCTATTGAGTTTACGGCTAAACCTAAAATCCTTTTTCAAGTTCATTTTATGTTTATCTAATCAATCTTATTAATGGCCAATTAACAAGAAGCATTAAGAACTAGACTCAATAAATAAACCAATACATTACACAAGACATTAGAAAAGTCAACTTATGAAATCATTGATATTGGTTTTCATCACAACCATAGACAACATATTTAGTTACAACACATATCTAGGACTACTAAAGACAAAAATAAATAAAACATTATAAAACAAATTTGAAAACTAAAAAAGTAAAAATTACACCAATGAAATAAAATATTGGGGTTTGGGGATCCACTTTTATTATATCAAATCTAGAAATATCCCTTATTATAATATATAAATTTGTGTTATATTACCAACCGACCATATAGGCGGTATCCTGATTAAGTCAGATTTTAATTAATTCCAACTGACCATAAAGGCGGTAGGCGGTATCCAATTAAGTCAGGTTAAAATTAATTTAATTAAGTCCAACCGACCAATAAGGCGGTATCCAATTAAGTCAGGTTTTAAGATAATTTATATATTATAAAATAAGGGAGATTAATCAAAATTATAATAATAAAAGCTTCACCTTTACCCCAGTAGAAAGAAGTTACCTACTCATACTTTTAAGTAAAAACAAAGAAAGATTTATTACTTAAAATAAAAATTAAATACAAGAAAACTGAAATTAAACAAACAAGATACTCTCTTCTTTGTATTCGAAGGAAATTCCCCAGAAGAAAGTACGAAGAACTCAAATGAAAACAGCCTCTATTTATAGGCTCGAAAATCGGTGCACGTCGCGACGAGTAGAGCTTGTGCGTCGCGATGCGTGCTATAGGAATTGGTGGCTGTCGGCAGACTGAACTATTAGCTCGGTGTAGCGACGCGTTAAGGGTTTGGCATCACGACGCTGGCGTCATGATGTCGCGATGATGACGCACGTGATGACGCAGTAATGATGCGTGTCGGCAGCTAAATAATTAAGGCGCGTCGTGATGAAAAGGGTTTACGAGTCGCGACGCTTGAACAATAAATTTCACATTTTGCCATTTTCATTCATTTTTCACCGTTTTAGCGTCGATTTGATTCCAGTGAGTCATGATATTTTTTTATCGACAAAATAACATAAAACATATCAAAATATTCACAATACCCGAGAAACTATACAAAATATTAAGTAAAAAGGGCGGTAATTATTGATATATTTTCCGCTAATCACACCCTTAAACCTAACATTTTGCTAGTCCTCGATCAAAATAACAAAATAAAATGTAATAAAATATTTTAAAATAAAATTAAACTAAGCCACTTTCGTAGGATCATGGTTGCATTTAGCGTATGCATCAAGCCTTTAAACCCCTAGATGTCCATAGTGGACGAGTTGTAGTCTCGTTAGGGCTTACTGCGACGATACCCACAAACGTAAATCAAATGTACAATCAAACTCACAAAACAAGTTAGTGACTAAACAAGTGAAATTCTTATCCAAGTTAATAGTTGTTTTCTTTCTTTCTAAATTACCAATAAGTATTCTCCGATTATTTTTACCATTCTCCATATACACAACTAACAAGGTATTAATAAATACATTGTGCCCACAATATTCATGAGTGTATTTGAAAAGAGAGTAATATTTTTATCGTAAAGTTATATTAGATTTCACACCTTTTTGGCAATGATTTTTTTTTTAATAATAACATTTTTAATCCTTGTAGCGAGCTTTGGGCCAGTGACTCCCAAACAATTTGGATTTAGGGCATTAGGTGTTAAGACACCCCTACTGACTTAATTACTCGGATTTCAGATGTTAAAAGTTATACCGTTTGACGCGAACAATCACTGCTTACTAAGACAAGACGTCCGGTTACTAAGTAGAAACTTTATTATTATTAAGTCAGGTTTTACTGTTTGACGTGAACAATCATTGCTTACTGAGGTAAAATGTCTGGTTACTAAGTAAAAACATGGTTAATTATTTATATATACATTTTTTTATTTCAATCGCTTTCTTCCTCCAATAAACTAGAGCACATAATATTACAAACTTTTCGCTTACGACCCATGTCTGTATATTACCATGCATGTTGATAATGTTAGGGTTGGTGCTCTGAGTGCCAATTTCTTATGTATTTCCCTGTAAATACTCTTGTATATATTTTATTAACGAATAAAATAAACAGTTTCTGTAATATAAATTCTTTTATTATATGGTAAAGACGTAAATGACCATGGAGTGATTGGTTATGATACATTAGCAAAAGCGTCGCAACTGACATTGAACAATTTCATAACAGTATCATTCTTTAACTGTTCCTGGTCAAGGTTTATAATTACTTGGTCAGTAAGTAAACCCGATGAGACCGGTACATGTCGTTTATTATAATGTTGGATTCTAATGGTTTCTCAATGAACTATGAGTCTCGGGAGACTCATATAGACTGAACGACTCACTGAAGATTCTTAATAGATGGTACACCAACATCAATAAGAATCTTCTCGGGTTGAGTGAGCATAGTGATCCTTCAACTTGAGATACCACTGTGGATGTATGAGGTATCCTCCACACTTTGATGGCAGTCACATCACCGATCTATTTAGATCAGACCTCCGCCTGTTCGTTGGGTGTGGACTGATCCTCATGATATCATGTGCGTATCAAGATATGATTCGTCAGTTCTGTGTACATAGCATAGGTATCCATTATGGAATTAGCAATCTGTTAAATCCATGGGCCCGTGGTACACTGTAGAAATCAGTTCTAAGTATATGGTTTAGAGATTTTATTTGTGTTTGTCATAATTTACAAGTGGGTAGATTATGGACACGAAATTGGATTTCGTGACGGATATGCCTGAACCTAGAGAGTCTCACTAATGAGATATACTCGTAGGGCACTAGGGTAACTTTTATAAATAATACTGATTATTTATAAGTCGTTTAACGTTTAAATGAAAATACATGCTTTTGAGATCTTTTAGCCATTTATCAAATATCAAATATCGAATTGTGATATTTGATATTTATTATTAATATATGTTTTGATTATTTAATGTAACTATACTCATATATTTGAGATATTTTTATTAATTATTTAATTATTCAAATGTTGAATAATTGAATTAATTAAATATTTAATATCTTATTTACTTTTTAAAGTAAACTAAATGACATGTTTTAATTGGATAAATGGCCAATTTTGATTGGTTTTATTTGGCATAATTTTATGGATATTTTGTGATAAACGTAATTGTGATAAACAAGAATAACACTTTCCCTTTCTTAAATAAAAACTTGTTCATCTATGCTTGTTTATTATTTGAGCGGGAAAGGCAAGTTTAATATTCTTGCGAGATACTTGGGATTAGGATACATGAAGAGATGCAAAACATATTGGAAAAGCATGCACCCGCTTGGCCCGCTAATCTCCGGTGTCATTATCAAACCCCAAGGCTGGAATGTTAATACCCAATTACTTGCATCTTTGAGGAGTATAACATAAAGACATGCGTGGAGTTCGGCGCCTCAGGTATCCATAGCATGCTCGACGAGCAAGTCGATGTGGCGTTTGGTACCTCAAGGTAATCATAGCACATATGTATAGTGAATGGCTCTGGTATTATGATATCTCTGGGTTTGCATAGCGTGGGGAGGGATAATTCCCCCACGGTGTTTGCCACTAGTGTTGAATGTACATTGCACGGTGATTACGCCCAAATATGACTTGCGGTTATCGCAGTATAGCTGAGGTGTCGATTCCTCAGAGAGATGGTTACAATGAAACTAATTCACTCAATCAGAACGTTAACGGTAACTTAATAAATAAAACGATAAAAATTGGTAATTAAATTTTAAGATAAATAAAATAATGAACAGATATTAAAAGATAATGGCAGAGAGATATGACAAAGCTTCGGAATCCCTTTGCATCGAACTTCTATATTTAGTTATTGATTCCTTTTATTACACAATTGAAGGTTTCACATCCCAAACCAACAATCGGAAAGATTCAATTCTACACATATTCAAAATCTAAGGTAATTAATGATTATTTTCCCTATGTTAACAGCACACAAAAGCCATCGTTACGAGCTATCTAACGTCGACAATATACCCTCAGGCAATACTGCAGCAGGAGACCAACACGCAAAACAACTTTACCAGTCACAATTAAATTCGCAAACCACACATAGAAGAAGCATGACTGGATCTATATGGGATTTGACAAAATATAATTTCTGGATTAATAAATTAAAAGATGATAGAAAATAATAACCATTAATTTTATTAAACGATAAAAAGGTTCGTAGGAATCAAAAACATAAATAATAAAATCCAACACAAGAGTTCATCCCTAACTTTGCCTAGGGGATTAGTTCCCCATAAAAGAAATAAAAATAACCCGGGATTGGAGAGAATTATTGTTCTGAATCATTATGGCTCCGTGTCCCGACTTCTTCGCTCTGATTTCTTCTCTCTCTCTCTCTGCTCTATTTTTTCAATTATGCGCAGCTGCCTTCCGCAGCCTGGAGCTCTCCTTTCTTCGTCCAACATATGTTCTTTAAATAGGACAATTTAAAACCTAATGACTAATGCAACTTGGGGCCCACTTAGTCTTCTTTTTCAATTCTAATTCACGCCACTTTTGTAATATCAAATATTGGAAACTTGACTTAATTGAACTTGAATTCTTATCTAGGGCCCACGCCAACTTCTTTGAATTTTATCTTTCTTTTCTCTTTGACTTTGTCAACAATGGTGGCTGAATTCCTTATTCTTTTAATTCCTTCAAGTAAACAATTTTGGCTTCTTTTTGTTTCTCTCTCTGATGTCCACGTGAATTGGCTTTCTTCACTGGCGCCTCGGCGCCCATTTTCTTCTTTGAATGGCGCCTCGGCGCCCATTGTGTTCATTGAATGGCGCCGTGGCGCCATTCTCTATGGTCTTTGTATGAGACCTTGGCGCCTCGGCGCCAATGCTCCTGCTCGTCCTATGTCTTCCAGAAATTCCCAAAACACTTGTGTTTATTTCCGGATCCATGTATTAATATTCCTACAACAAAAATCACTAAATTAGCGTAAATAATAAATATTTCTAAATTAATATAACAATCAAAATTATGTGACAAAACATAAAATATATAACTAAATACTTAACAATAAGCCTAGATAAGTTATGTTTCAAAGTACATTTTCATGCACTTATCACAACCCCCAACCAGCTTATTGCTGGTCCCTAGCAATTCAAGCGTAAAATAAAATAAAGACTAAATAAATAAATAAACTATCTAAGCCACTTTCATAGGGATCACGATTGCATTTAGCGTATGCAACAAGCCTTTAAACCCCTAGGTGTCCCTAGTGGACGAGTTATAGTCTCGTGAGGGCTTACAGCGACGACACCCACAAACGTCATTCAAAACATACAATCATGCAAAATAAAAATAGAAATTAAATAGTCCCAATAGTTTCACATAAGTTTGTCCTCAAGAATGCATAGTAATGAAACAATAGAACTTCAAAGTACTCAACGCAACTCTCGATCTAAGTTTTTGAATAAATCATCTAGGCTAGACTCAACGTGTGTGTGTGCTAAGGTTCGTTCACAGCTTTATTCCTAGGTAAGCCAACTCAATGATTTCGTTTAAAAATCGGGGTCGATGGGTCTAACCAACATAGATATCTCAATTAAGCTCTGTAGTTGCTTTTTATGTGTGCTCAATATGGTATGATTTTTTTGTGTTGCTCTTTCTTGTCTCTTGTTGCTTTTTGAATTTTTCTTTTCTTTCTCTTTTGCCATTTTTTTTCAACACACCTACCCTTTAAGGTAGCATTCTCCTCATGGTGGTCCTAATACTCGCCCATGGGTAGCTTCACGCTTATCGGTTATAGGTGGTTTACTTTCTTTCTTCAGAGACTTTTTCTTTTATTTGCGTTCATACCATACGTCATAACACAAGCAATTCAGGATAGATCTCTAAGCAAACGGTCATTCAGCGACATACAATTTATTCAACTAGTCATCTTGCTAATTACTCAGGCTTCCCACTGCTAAAAACCCATAATTAAGTGCTTACGAGTCTAACATGATAAACTACTCAAATCATCAGATAAAAGTGCATTAAAGGACTTATTGTTTCTAAGATTTCACCCTAAAGCAAACAATATCATCATAGGACCTATGTTTAACTATCAAGGACTAAAGACAAACAAAACAAAACAAATTTTTTTTTTTAATGTATTTAAGACAGGTTTTCATGCGCATGCATCACACCCCCACACTTAAAACTTGCATTGTCCTCAATGTAAGATAAATGTAAAGAAAAAAGATTAAGGAACAACACTACCAGGGGCGGAGTTGATCAGGTTCCTGCTGGCGAGACTTTGCCTGTGTGGTTGTGTAGGTTGTGCTGACTCATGTATAAACACTCATGCAAAAAGAAAAATACATGTAGTTACACACACAATAATATAAAACTAATTAAATAAAATAAAATAAAATAAATGCAGATGCAAGGGTTGCCTCCCCGCTAGCGCTAAGTTTAACGTCTTCAGCCAGACGCAAGCACTCAATTTGTCATGGTGGTTTCCATCTAGCGTACTGATGAAGACACACGAGGGAATGTGTTCTAGCTGTGGCAATGTATCCATGGGTCCTCTTAGGTCTGGAGATTGTTGAAATCTTGGACTCCTTGTATGGAAAATTTTTCTCAATCGCCTTTTTAATCTCACATGCATCATCTTTAATTGAGCATTAACTCTCATTTTTCTCATTTTTCGTTCTTTGGGATCAGTTTTAGCTCAAATGATTTAATTCAGGATGTGGAGAAGTTGTTTCTGGAAGGACTGTTTCTAGCATGTATGACAAATGACACTCACCCTCACCATGTGTTGTTTCTCGAGATGTAAACTGTTAAGTTCTTGAGGAGAGGGTACTCTAACTTGGAAAGGTGGCACTTGTTCTTCCTGAGATATGTTCACACTATTATCCTTAGGGTCACCTATAGTGTTGGAAGTATTCTGTATCCCTACCTCTTACACTGCTCCTAGTGATTATAGAATTAACATCTCCTATATTGGATACCTCATGATTAACCTGTGCCATTTGCTGACCTAGTGGATTAGGTTGAGTTTCGGATGATATTTTCCTTGTTCTTGCACACTCAGGACATTAGTCAATTTAGAGGTTTGACTCTTAATTTCCTTTTGGTCTTCAGTTACCTGAACTATCAACGACTCAATCCTTTGATTTGTTTTATTCTGGGCTCCACAATGGCCTTTGGGCCTCCATAAATGCTTGCATATTATCCTCTAGAGGAATTCCTAAGAACTTCATGTATGTGATACTGGGGGGGACTATAATCTCTAGGTGGTGGTGATTGAATAGGTTGATGAGACTCATGTCTCCAACTAAGATTGAGATGGTTCCGCCAACTAGGATTATAGGTATCTGGATATGGTGTATAAGGGTTATGGTACATCCCTAAAGTATTGTAGTTTTCCTCATTTGTACCCCTCATCTCACTGTACACGGGACACTCTTGGGATTCTAGCTGGGCTACTGAATGCATTGTCTTGCTGTCCTTGGCTATTAAGGCTCTTATCTGTCTAGTTAACAGCTCAACTTGTGTCTTAAGGCTATCCTCTTCTCTAAAGTGTTGTAGGCTTCTGCTAGAAGAAGTGTATGTCCTATCAGTATTATCTACGGCATTAGGTCCAGTCCAAGTGTGAGATTTCTCAGCTAGGTCATCTAAATATTCGAGCGCCTCATCAGGGGGTCCTTTCGAATGAACTTACCATTGCACATCGTCTCAACGAATTGGCGTTCCCTAGGGTTTATCCATCATAGTGTATACTACTATACTCACTCTAACGCAACTCAACTCTCATATCCATGGTGAGGACAACTAGCTAACAACTCCTTATACCGCTCCCAAGTTTGATAAAGGGTCTTTCTGTCTCTCTGGGAGAAGGTGGAGATTTTTCTTTTCAGGGCATTTGTCTTATGGTGTGGGAAGTATTTATCGAAAAATGCCTGGGTCATCTCGCCCCACAATCCTATTGACCTAGGTCTCAAAGAATACAACCAGCTCTTAGCTCTATCCTTAAGGGCAAAGGGAAAGAACTTAAGTCTAATTGTGTCAGTGGTTCCAAACTGGTCATGGAAGGTTGCTACTACTCTTCAAACTCTCTAATATGCACGTAAGGATTTTCGCTCTCTAACCGTGAAAAGTTGGAAGATACTGTATCATTCCAGGCCTAAAGTCTATGTGTGGTGCATTAGGAGGAAACATGATGCACGAAGGTGTAGCTGTGCGAGTTGGGTGGCGGTACTCTTCAAGAGTCCTCCTAGGTGGTCTCTCGTATTCACTCATGTTATGTGCGCTAGACACGGATGGTGTAAAAAGGATTTTCAAATGTTCTCAGAGTCTGAGCTTTCTTCTCCAGTCCCTAGCAAATCTACCAAATCTATCCCTACGTCTAGACATGTAATTGAAGCTCAAATAGTACGAGAATAAAATAAAAAAAAAATAATAAAAAGAATAACTAAAACTTAAAATCTAACTAAAACTAAAACAAAATAAAACAACTAAAATAACTAAAGTAAAAGACTAGAAAAATAAAATGAAATAAAATAAATAACTAATTAAAATAAAATAAAAATAAAATACTAAAAGAAAAAAATAGGACGATAATAAATGAATAAAAAAAATAAAATGCTAATAAAAAAAAAAAATAGAACGAAGTTACCTCTTCGTTATTGACTAAGCAAACCTGGTCTTTTTGCTTGTAAACCGTCTCCCCGGCAACGGCGCCAAATTTTGATTACGCCCAGATATGACTTGCGGTTATCGCAGTATAGCTGGGGTGTCGATTCCTCAGAGAGATGGTTACAATGAAACTAATTCACTCAACAAGAACGTTAACGGTAACTTAATAAATAAAACGATAAAAATTGGTAATTAAATTTTAAGATAAATAAAATAATGAACAGATATTAAAAGATAATGGCAGAGAGATATGACAAAGCTTCGGGAATCCCTCTTGCATCGAACTCCTATATTTAGTTATTGATTCCTTTTATTACACAATTGAAGGTTTCACATCCCAAACCAACAACGGAAAATATTCAATTCTACACATATTCAAAATCTAAGGTAATTAATGATTATTTTCCTATGTTAACAGCACACAAAAGCCATCGTTACGAGCTATCTAACGTCGACAATATACCCTCAGGCAATACTGCAGCAGGACCAACACGCAAAACAACTTTACCAGTCACAATTAAATTCGCAAACCACACATAGAAGAAGCATGACTGGATCTATATGGGATTTGACAAAATATAATTTCTGGATTAATAAATTAAAAATGATAGAAAATAATAACCATTAATTTTATTAAACGATAAAAAGGTTCGTAGGAATCAAAAACATAAATAATAAAATCCAACACAAGAGTTCATCCCTAACTTTGCCTAGGGGATTAGTTCCCCATAAAAGAAATAAAAATAACCCGGGATTGGAGAGAATTATTGTTCTGAATCATTACGGCTCCGTGTCCCGACTTCTTCGCTCTGATTTCTTCTCTCTCGGCTCTGCTCTATTTTTTCAATTATGCGCATCTGCCTTCCGCAGCCTGGAGCTCTCCTTTCTTCGTCCCACATATGTTCTTTAAATAGGACAATTTAAAACCTAATGACTAATGCAACTTGGGGCCCACTTAAGTCTTCTTTTTCAATTCTAATTCACGCCACTTTTGTAATATCAAATATTGGAAACTTGACTTAATTGAACTTGAATTCTTATCTAGGGCCCACGCCAACTTCTTTGAATTTTATCTTTCTTTTCTCTTTGACTTTGTCAACAATGGTGGCTGAATTCCTTATTCTTTTAATTCCTTCAAGTAAACATTTTGGCTTCTTTTTGTTTCTCTCTCTGATGTCCACGTGAATTGGCTTTCTTCACTGGCGCCTCGGCGCCCATTTTCTTCTTTGAATGGCGCCTCGGCGCCCATGTGTTCATTGAATGGCGCCGTGGCGCCATTCTCTCTGGTCTTTGTATGAGACCTTGGCGCCTCGGCGCCAATGCTCCTGCTCGTCCTATGTCTTCCAGAAATTCCCAAAACACACTTGTGTTTATTCCCGGATCCATGTATTAATATTCCTACAAACAAAAATCACTAAATTAGCGTAAATAATAAATATTTCTAAATTAATATAACAATCAAAATTATGTGACAAAACATAAAATATATAACTAAATACTTAACAATAAGCCTAGATAAGTTATGTTTCAAAGTACATTTTCATGCACTTCACACACCACGGGGAGGCTCACGAGCCTCTATGGCGTTTGCAGCCTAGGGGTTTGCATAGCATGGGGAGGGATAATTCTCATACAGCATTTACCGTCCAGGGTTGGAGGTGCATAGCACGTGGAGGGCTTGGGGGTCTCAGTGGCAAGTTACTGCACTGGCTCGGGTTCGAGTTACGTCCCACCGAGCCCTTATTATATTCATTGGCATGAGACTGAAATTTCTCCCTCATGGCCAAGTGTTGATGACATAAAGAGGGAACATTCTCTTGTGGCCAAGTTACTGCGCACTGGCTCGGGGTCGGGTTACGTCCAAATAGGCCTTATTGTATTCGTTGGCATGAGGCTGAATTTCTCCCTATGGTGAAATGTTGATTGCACAAAGAGGGAACATTCCCTTGTAGCCAAGTTACTACACTGGCTCGAGGTCGTGTTACATCCCACTGAAGCCTTATTATATTCATTGGCATAGGGCTAGAATTTCTCTCTCATTGCCAGGTGTTGATGGCACAATAAGGGAACATTCCCTTGTGGCAGAGTAATTGTGTCGGCTCTGGGCTGAGTTATGTCCCGCTGAGGCCCTACTACCGTGTGGTGGTGCAATGAGGGATCATTCTCTTATGGCCCAGTAACTTAGATGGATTGGGATCGATCTTTTCCATCAATGCGTCTATTTTTCAGCTAAGTTCGGGGTTAGGTTACGTCACGCCAAGGCCCCATTTATGATTGATAGCCCAATGATGGCTTTCCATCATGGTTTATATTTTGTTTTGCAGGCATTGGAAAGTCATTCCCTTCCGGGATTGTAGCACGTCAAGAGCTTACAATCAGCCCCGAGGGCAAGATGAGCTTCTTCAAGCAGGGAAGTCGAAGAATGGACCAATCAAAAATAGTTCGGGTCGATTTCTACAGTCCAATAAGGTATAATAGAAGAGATGACCGATTAATGGGTCAGAAGCAGAGATGCTAGATCCGGATTTTGAACCCAACATGGATCCTCAAAAGGAGCACTGAAGCTTGCAGCCGTGGAACCCGTTCTGAGGTGGGGTAGATTTTGGATTCTAGACTTGTTCAAGATTGAGCATTAGCGTAAAAAGGAACTGATCGGTGGTAAACACACACATAACGCAAGCACACGTATCACTCAACTAGTATAAAATATATCGATCCCACGAGGACTTAATACCTATGCTATCAATTTATGAAGCTAAATGTCTACGAGTATCTAATTGATTTGATTGTTGGTAGGAATGTGATTTTTATCTAAAACAAGTGAACAAAACAAAACAAAGGTAGATTTTAAGTTTTAAACAATGATATGAAAATATCCAGGGTTGTGAATCCTACCAATATCTTTCTAAAGATGAGTTGATTACCTTATGCTTGTGTAATATGTTAGTTTATTAACCTGGAAGACGAAGTTATGCAAAAGCCTCTTCCGATGGTCAGATGTAACCACCCAAAGTAACCCAATTAACTGTATTCTTATGTTAATTAAGAAACTCTGAATTCATTAAGTTTAAGTTCCAATTATGGCTACCCACGCCCGACAGGTATATTCCCATCCTGGAAGGAAATCTCTACGGTGAGTATGAGATCGTGAGCTATTGAGTCTACGGCTAAACCTAAAATCTTTTTTCCAAGTTCATTTTATGTTTACCTAATCAATCTTATTAGTGGCCAATTAACAAGAAACATTAAGAACTAGACTCAATAAATAAACCAATACATTACACAAGACATAAGAAAAGTCAACTTATGAAATCATTGATATTGGTTTTCATCACAACCATAGACAATGTATTTAGTTACAACACATATCTAGGACTATTAAAGACAAAAATAAATAAAACATTATAAAACAAATTTGAAAACTAAAAAAGTAAAAATTACACCAATGAAATAAAATATTGGGGGTTTGTGGATCCACTTTTATTATTTCAAATATAGAAATATCCCTTATTATAATATATAAATTTGTGTTATATTACCAACCGACCATATAGGCGGAATCCTGATTAAGTCAGATTTTAATTAATTCCAACCGACCATAAAGGCGATATCCAATTAAGCCAGGTTAAAATTAATTTAATTAAGTCCAACCGATCAATAAGGCTGTATCCAATTAAGTCAGGTTTTAAGATAATTTATATATTATAAAATAAGGGAGATTAATCTAAATTATAATAATAAAAGTTTCACCTTCACCTCAGCAGAAAGAAATTACCTACTCATACTTTTAAGTAGAAACAAGAAAGATTTATTACTTAAAATAAAAATTAAATACAAGAAAACTGAAATTAAACAAACAAGATACTCTCTTCTTTGTATTCGAAGGAAATTCCCCAGAAGAAAGTACGAAGAACTCAAATGAAATCAGCCTCTATTTATAGGCTCCAAAATTGGTGCGCGTCGCGACGAGTAGAGCTTGTGCGTCGCGACGCGTGCTACATGAATTGGTGGCTGTCGGCAGACTGAACTATTAGCTCGGTGTCGCGACGTGTTGAGGTTTCGGCATCGCGATGCTGACGTCATGATGACGTGATGATGACACACGTGATGATGCAGTGATGATGCGTGTCGGCAGTTGAATAATTAAGGCGTGTCACGACGAAAGGGCTTGCGCGTCGCGACGGTGAACAATAAATTTCTCATTTTGCCATTTTTCATTCGTTTTTCGCCTTTTTAGCACCGATTTGATTCCAGTGAGTCATGATATTTTATTTATCTATAAAATAACACAAAACACATCAAAATATTCACAATAACCGAGAAACTATACAAAATATTAAGTAAAAAGGGTGGTAAATATTGATATATTTTCCGCTCATCACACCTTCAAACCTAACATTTTTCTAGTCCTTGAGCAAAAGAACAAAATAAAATGCAATAAAAAAGTTTAAAATAAAATTAAACTAAGCCACTTTCGTAGGATCACGGTTGCATTTATCGTATGCAACAAGCCTTTAAACCCCTAGGTGTCCCTAATGGATGAGTTGTAGTCTCGTGAGAGCTTACAACGACGATACCCACAAACGTAAATCAAATATACATTCAAACTCAAAAAACAAGTTAGTGACTAAACAAGTGAAATTCTTATCCAAGTTTATAGTTGTTTTCTTTCTTTCTAAATTACCAAATAAGTAAATTCTCTGATTATTTTTACCATTCTCCATATACACAACTAACAAGGTATTAATCAATTCATTATGCCCACAATATTCATGAGTGTATTTGAAAATAGAGTAATATTTTTGTCGTAAAGTTATATCAGAATTCACACCTTTTTGGAAATGATTTGTTTTTTAATAATAACATTTTTAATCCTTATAGTGAGCTTTGGGCCTGTGACTCCAAAACTATTTGGCTTTAGGGCACTAGGTGTTAAGACACCCATATGGACTTAATTACTAGGATTTCAGATGTTAAAAGTTCTACCGTTTGACGTGAACAATAACTGCTTACTAAGACAAGACGTCCGGTTACTAAGTAGAAACTTTATTATTATTAAGTCTGGCTTTACTGTTTGACGCGAACAGTCACTGCTTACTGAGGTAAGATGTCCGGTTACTAAGTAAAAGCATGGTTAATTATTTATATATACATTTTTTTTTATTTCCATCATTTTTTCCTCCAATAAACTAGAGAACTGAATATTACAAACTTTTCGCTTACGACCCATGTCTGTATGTTACCATGCATGTTGATAATGTTAGGGTTGGTGCTCTGAGCGTCAATTTCTTATGTATTTTCCTGTAAATACTCTTGTATCATTATTTAACTGTTCCTGGTCAAGGTTTACAATTACTTGGTCAGTAAGTAAACCCGTTGAGACTGGTACGTGCCGTATATTATAAAGTTGGATTCTAATGGTTTCTCAATGAACCATGAGTCTCGGGAAACTCATATAGATACGTAGGTGTTTATATCAGATAAACACTAAGCAAATCACTGAAGATTCTTAATAGATGGTACACCAACGTCAATAAGAATCTTCTCGAGTTGAGTGAGCATAGTGATCCTTCAACTTGAGATACCACTGTGGATGTATGAGGTATCCTCCACACTTTGATGGCAGTCACGTCACCGATCTATTTATATCAGACCTCCGTCTGTTCGTTGGGTGTGGACTGATCCTCATGATATCTTGTGCGTATCAAGATAGGATCCGTCAGTTCTGTGTATAGAGCATAGATATCCATTATGGAATTAGCAATCTGTTAAATCCATGGGCCCATGGTACACTATAGAAATCAGTTCTAAGTGTTATTTAAGAGATTGTTAATAGAATCGTAGACAGGATTATACCTAAAGAGATTTGACGTTTATATCTATATCTTTGGGATAATCCGGATACCTGTGATGGAAGGATTATACGTATGCAGTGACCTCGACCAGTATGGTTTAGAGATTTTATCTGTGTTCGCCATAATTTACAAGTGGGTAGATTATGGACACGAAATTGGATTTTGTGACAGATATGCCTGAACGTAGAGAGTCTCACTAATGAGATATACTCGTAGGGCACTAGGGAAACTTTTATAAATAATACTGATTATTTATAAGTCGTTTAACGGTTAAACAAAAATACATACTTTTGAGATCTTTTGGCCATTTATTAAATGTCGAATTGTGATATTTGACATTTATTATTAATATATGTATTTTGATTATTGAATGTAAATATAATACATATATTTGAGATATTTGTATTTAATTATTTAATTATTCAAATGTTGAATAATTGAATTAATTAAATATTTAATATCTTATTTACTTTTTAAAGTAAACTAAATGACATGTTTTAATTGGATAAAGTAGCCAATTTTTATTGGTTTTATATGGCCTACTTTTATTGGATATTTTGTGATAAATATTAATTTGATTAATGTTTTATGACCACAAATATTCATTTAATCTTTTTCCAATTATTGAAACAAAATGAAAAAAATATATGGCCATAATTTTTTCTATATTCTCGACTTTTTGAGGAAATTATTTAAGCCATGTTTTTTCTTTTTGTTTCACAATTCGTGAACCCTAAAAAATCAAATACGAAAGAGAAAGAGAGAAAAGGAGGAAAAAGAAAGAAAAAAGCTTGAAAATCAAGGATTTTGGTAAGTTTTCCTTACTTTTTCCTTCATGAAAAATATTTCTATCTTACTAAGCCTCAACATGTATAGCTTAGTTTTTTCTCTACTCTTTTATGGATGTTATTTGATGATTGAGAACTTGGATTGAAGATGGAAGCATGTAATTTGAATTAGAATGCTTATAATTGTTCTTTAAGCTTTCTTTTTGCCATTTTGATGGCTAGTTGCCATTCTAGAGTTACTTAGCCACTCATGATTGACCTGGAATTATTCTTGAGCTATTTCATGATGGTGAGGCTTGATTGGTGTTGTAAGAATTGAATTAAAGTCTTGAATTTGATTAATTTGGTGTTAATTTTATTAATTTGTGAAATTATAAAATTAGGGTTTTTAACCTTCACCAAATTTGGGGCTTTTCATATATGTGATGAGATTTGATGTATATTAAATTTGGGAATTTTTGGATTTGATCTTGACATGTTTTGAACAAAAAGGACCAAATTATAAATTCTTGAAAATTGAGGGACCATTCGGCAATAATGGAAAAATTGTTTTCTTGAGTTCCAAATTATATTTTCATGTATAAGACATGAATAAATCATTTTGTAATTGATTTGGAATCAATTAGAATTGCATTTGACAAATTTGGACTAAAATGATTAAAATACAAAGTTTTGGGGCAAAATGGTAATTACTGAAAAATCTGATTTTTGGGTTAAAATTTCAGTTTTTGAGTACCCAAGAAAAATTATTGAAATCGGAAAATTTTGATTTTCCGTGTTCCGCTGCGTTTACCCGAATTACCATCCAAAACCCCAACAAAAATGGTATCAGAGCAGGTCTAAACTTGGACACATGATATGTATATGCCTTTTAATTTCTTCTTTAATTATGTTCTTACTTTGTACATGCTTGTCTTTAATTAATTTGATTAAATTAATATGTATCATCTTTGCGGAAAATCTCTAATTAATATGGTTTTAAAAGTAATATGTATTGGATGCATATTTTTTAGTCCGTCTTGTCAATACAGTTTGTGGATATCTATTCTATGGCTGAATCCGAGATCGTGACAAAGAAGTGAGGGTGTAGTTGATAGAAATTTATCCATACCGGATGTATATGTGATACTAGATAAGTTCAAGCGAAAGCGGAAATCCTGAACGTGCCAAAGCTGTCAGGACTACGCAAGTATCTTGAATTTATCATTGATAAGTTTAACCTTGGTACGCCTCTTTGTCAACGTGCCAAAACTGTAACAACGAGAAACGACAAGGACCGAAACCTAGGAGCCACTATTGAGTGATTGACAATGAGTTGTCTACCTAATAAATATACGTAGGTGAGATCGTGCCAAAGCTGTGAGCTGAAATATATTCATGGGATCCACTTTTCGCTATTTAATTTAATTTGATTAATTATTTGTTTGCATTCTGTTTGGGGATTACAGTATTACATGTAATAGTTGGAGGGGCATTTTTAGATTAAAAATCCATGATCTATTTATGCTTTTTTTGATTTATATTTATATGAAACTGTTATGTCTGCTAACCATTTTTCGCTATCTATATGATAGATTTGCGATGGCGGCACATGCTTCAAATCCTTTTGCTCGTATACTTGATATGAACAAGCTTAAGGGCGCTGAAAAGTTTGCAGATTGGGACTTGGATCTGAGAATCATTCTTGGGTCTGAGAAAATAGAATATGTGTTGGAAGGTCTGTTGCCACTGGCCATAACACCTGATGCTAGACCAGAGGAACATGAGACTCTCCAAAAGTGGAGAGATGGTGATAAAAGAGTCAAATCATATATTCTCAGTTCCTTGGCACCGGAGCTTAAGAGGCAATATTTTGGATTGCCCGACGTATACTATAATGATGTGATTGCGAGAATTCTTTAAGAACCTAGAACAGGTCTCGGTTTATAAAATTTCTATGGAACTGTTCCATGCAAAACTGAAAGAGGGAAAGACTGTGAACCCTCACGTGCTTCATCTGATTGATTTGATCGAACAGTTGAGGCGCTATAATTTCCCTCTCAATAACACTTTAGGACGAAGTGTCATACTTGGATCTCTACCAGCGTCATATCGCCAATTGTGATGTATTTCAATATGAACATGATTAGCTATTCTTACCAGGAGCTGCATAAGATGCTGCAAACTACGGAGGAAGAATTGAGGAAGGGAGTACCGACTCGCCCTTCTAAACCCACTGCTCTTTCTGCTTCCTCACAATCTAAACAGAAAGGGAAGAAGAAGAAAATAGAAGAAAAAAAGGTTACAAATCTTCCACCACAGGGTAAGTTAGCTAAACCCAAGAGAGCTGCCGAAGATAAATGCCACCACTGCACCAAGATCAGCCATTGGAAGAGGAACTGTCCGGATTACCTGGCCCAGATTAGAAAGGAAAGAGCATCTACTTCAGGTACTTTTATTTTTCCCATTATTGATATCTCTTTAGCTTGTGAAGCTATGTCGTCCAGTTGGATTTTAGATTCTGCTTGTCCAATTCACATTTGCAATTCGTTGCAGGTGCTGAAGGAAAGTAGACGACTAAAATCTGGGGAGATGCAATTGCGACTCGGGAGTGGTGACTCTTTGGATGCAGTTGATGTGGGCTTATGCGAGATTCCTCAGCCCAGTGTGAGCCTTTTGTTGCATGACAACTTTTTTGTACCACTTTTCGTATTAGATACTAAAGGCTATAATGTAAATATTAAGAATCAGTCTTTATATTTATATGATAGATATAATGTTCAGATCCTTGTTTGTCCAAATGAGCATGGTCATTATATTTTGCATACCTCACAAGATATCTTTAATGCTGGTATTAATAAACGTAAAGTATCTGATATAAATTATACTGAACTGTGGCATATTAGGTTGGGTTATATAGGCGTGAAACGACTAACCCAGTTGGTTAGGAATGGTTTGATACATGATCTTACCATTTAACCTTATCCAACTTGTGAATCATGCATTTGGGGTAAAATGACCAAAGCCCCATTTTCGGGTATAGGACACCGAGCCACTGACTTATTGGAACTAATACATTCTGATGTATGTGGTCTCATGAGTCACACTGCTCATAGTGGTTTACAATTACTTGGTCAGTAAGGAAACCCGCTGAGACCGGTATGTGTCGTATATTAGAATGTTGGATTCTAATGGTTTCTCAGTGAACCATGAGTCTCGAGAGACTCATATAGACATGTAGGTATTTAATCGAATAAACACTAAACGACTCACTAAAGATTCTTAATAGATGGTACACCAACGTCAATAAGAATCTTCTCGAGTGTGAGTGAGCATAATGATCCTTCAACTTGAGATACCACTGTGGATGTATGAGGTATCCTCCATACTTTATGGCAGTCACGTCACCGAGCTATTTAGATCAGACCTCCGTCTAATCGTTGGGTGTGGACTGATCCTCATGATATCTTGTGCGTATCAAGGTAGGATCCGTCAGTTCTGTGTACAGAGCATATATATCCATTATGGAATTAGCAATCTGTTAAATCTATGGCCCGTGGTACACTGTATAAATCAGTTCTAAGTGTTATTTAAGAGATTCCTAATAGAATCATCGACGAGTTATACCTAAAAAGATTGACGTTTATTATATATATCTCTGGGATCCGGATACTTGATGGAAGGATTATACGTATGTAGTGACCTCGACCTGTATGATTGATGAGTGATAAATGTATCACTATTTCCCACTCATTTAACTTAATGTTTTGTATAGTTTCTTGAGTTTTGTGAATATTTTGATGTGTTTTGTGTTATTTTGTAGATAAATAAAGTTTCAGGACATTCTAGAGGTGATTTGAAGCAAAACTGTGAAATTTGGTGAAATTTGGCAAAAAGGGTATTTTGGTAATTTTGGACGTCCCGACATAAATTTTGGTAATTTTGGACATCCCGACACCGAAATAAAGTTTCAAGATATTCTGGAGGTGATTTGGAGCAAAATTGTGAAATTTGGCGAAAAGGGTATTTTGGTAATTTTGGGCATCCCGACACCGAGGGTATTTTAGTAATTTAACCACCATGCCACGTGTCAAAGATTCAACGAGCCGTCATTTTTAGCACACCATGCCACGTGTCGAAAATTCAGCGATCAAAAAAAAATAATAATAAAAAAATAAAAATCAGAAAAATAATAAAATAATAAAAATCAAAAATAATAATAAAAAATTAGATTTTTTTGCCTATAAATAGATTTCGAATTTTTAGTTTCAAATGTACCAAATCCTCTGTAAATCCTTAAATAATAGAGAGTTCTTCATATTTTCTTCATTTATTCAGTTTTATTTACGCTTTGTAGTAGTAATTCTATTCAACCATGAGGGAGTAACCTCTCATGCTGAGGTAATAAGGTAATTCTTTTACTTTTGCTTTTTAGATTAATCTCCCTTAAAAAATAATATATAAACTATTTAAAATCTGAATTAATAAAGGATACCGCCATTTTAGGTCGGTTGGTTATTCAATTCAAACTGGTTAAACCTGACTTAATGAGGATACCGCCATTCTAGGTCGGTTGGTTTAAGTTTATATTTCTGTTCCGCCTTATGGCTGGTATATTTGAATTTGACTTAATCAGGATACCGCCATTCCGGACGGTTGGTTTAAAATATCACAAGATATATATTATTTTATGGGAGATATCTAAATAGTAATAGTAGAAGTTAATTCCTTTTACCTTAGCATTTCTTTTTATTACTTTTCTGCAATTTCATTTTATGTCTTTTAAGTTTTTATTAGTTTTGTTATGTATAGTAACTAAGTTAAATATCTAGGGTTGTGATTAAATCTAATATCACCGGATTTAAAAGGGTTAGATTATAGTTTGGGTAATTAAAGAGTTATTTGTTGAGTCATAATCTTAATGCTTTTTATTAACTGGCCATTAATAAAATTGATTAGGTAAACTTAAAATGAACTAGACATAGGGATTTTAAGTTTAAGACCTTAGTCTCAACAACCCACGATCTTCCTTAAGGATAGATAACCCTTTAATAGATTTCCTTACAGGATAGAATATACCTGTCGGGCGGGGGTAGTCATAATTGGAACTTAACCTTAATGAATCTAGGTAATTTAATTGACATAGACATATGGTTCAATTGGATTATACTAGGTATTTGTAAATGATCATTCGAAAGAGGCTTTTACATAATTTAGTGTTCCAGATTAATAATTCAATAATTTACCCAACTATGATTTAACTACTTCATCTTTTAATTGATATTAGAAAGATTCACAACCCTAGATCTTTAAGTCTTTTTATTTTCCTTAGTATTTTCTTTTATCTTTGTCTTTTTATTTATTTAGTAAATCTACAAATCAAATCATTTCAAGCAATCAATTCCCTTCTCCCTATAATTAGATATTTGTAAATAAATAGTATCAACAATTAATAACAACAGTAGGAATTAAGTCCTCGTGGGATCGATATTTTTATACTACTTGAACGATACGTGCGCTTGCGTTATACGTGTGTGTTTACGCCGGTCAAGTTTTTGGCGCCGTTGCCGGGGACTTATTTTTCTTGAGTTTTTAATTTTGAAACTATCTAAATTACTTATATCTAATTTCTTTCTTTTATTTTGTAATTTTTATTTCTTTTGTTTTCAGGTGATTAAAAAAAATGGAACACTATTGGGAAATTGAAGAAATCACGAACTTTACAAGAAGATACACCCCAAATCTGGGAGCAACAGTCTAGTTTTCTGAGGCCTGTTGTCCAGCCCAACAATTATCACTGGAATTCAGAATCAAGCAATACTACATTTGCTCAACAGAATGAAATGGGGAGATGTGTAATTTGTGATGGCAACCACCCGAGCGATCAATGTATTTACCTTTCAGAGTGGCAGAATTTTTGGAATCAACCAAGGTACGAAGAATCATCACATTTTCTATCTTATCCACCATCTTCCTTCGATTCTTATCAAGAACCAGAACCATCTGAGGAAGATCAATTGATTCACATGTTCAAAGAACAAGCAGTTCGATTTGATGCACAAATTCAGAGTAACGCAGGATCCATACAGAGAATGACAGATCAGATCAGACAATTAATAGAAAACCAGAGCTATATACCTCAAGAATCATTTTCAGATGAAGCCTCAGAGTACCAACATTTCACGATGACACTTTAGCAAAAGAGGAGGCTGAGGAGAATCAAGAACCAGAGGTATCAGTTCAGGAACCCGAACCGACAAAGTCTCGATTTGATTTCTATTTTCAGATTCTGACGAGGATGAAACTGAGCTGTTTGTGCCAACTGCATCAAAAATTGAGGATGAATTCTGTATCCTCAAAATGAAGATCTTGGAGATTCCATTGCACAAATGTTTGATGAAGATCTACCTGAGCCAATCATTTCAACCAGATCAGAGGATGAAGACCTAAAAACTAACATTTCTCCTCAGGTTGAAAATTTTGAAACATGTATTTCACAGATGACAGATGAAGAGCTGAATGCAGAAATTTTCAAATACATCTGTGAAGAAAAGGTGGAGCAAGAAGCAGAGCAAATGGAGGAGCAAATGTCTGACTTAATAAAGATCCAGAGCATTCAGGAAAAACATCGCTGTTTTGGGGAGTACAAACCAAAGATATCAACCAGAAGCTTGACAGAATGGAACTTCCATTCCAAGTCAAGCACCATACAAGACCTCCTGATTTTCTTTCTTTCTTTTCAGGAACCACTGGAGCAACAAAGATTAAAAAGGTGGCACAAGCACTGAATGAGACAAAACTCTTTTTGCCACTTTACCGTTGGAAGAGACCCTTCAAAAGCAACGCTCACGGGATTGTCTTTGATCGGACATCCAAAACGACGCTGAAACCTCCTTAACAGATAGATTTCAGTCACGTCTGGCTGAAGACGAAAAATTTAGCGCTAGCAGGGAGGCAACCCATGCAATTTGTTGTAATTTATTTTCATATTTTGTGTGAACTTTTAAATTTTGTGTGTTATTTTGTAGGGAAAGCACAAATGGAGCATTTTAAGACAGAAGGAATGGTGTTTGACAATCACAAAAAGGAGAGCTAATCATTTGTGATGGCTGAGTAAAGAATGATTTCTTGAGACGCATCCTAATGAATTTATACTAAGCAAGTGGCGTATTGCGTACACAATTCTGTTGCCTTAATTATTGCTTTGATTTGCTTTTCTATTGAAATTATCTTTATTTTCGTAGACAGGATCCAGACTTTTTGACCTTTCACGATTTCTTTTGTTGTTTAGCTAACAAGCTTCCTTTGGAAGATACTAGTGCTATTATTACTCACCCTTTTCAGGTACTATAAATTCAGCCCGTCATTGCACTTTTGAAGGCATCCATAGTTGAGAAAGAAATACATAAAAAATGGAAGCCACTTCAAGAAGACGAGTTGAGAACATCTGTGTATTTTGCGGTAGTACTATTGGTACTAAACCACAATACATAGAAGCAGCACAGGAATTGGGTCGAGTCTTAGCAGCAAGGAATATGCACTTAATATATGGCGGAGGCAATCTTGGACTAATGGGGATCGTTTCAAAAGCCGTACAAGAAGGAGGCAGTCATGTTTTGGGAATCATCCCAAAACCCTTGGCAGAGGCGAATCTTATTGGATCATCAAACGGAGAGGAACTGATCGTGCCAGGTATGTCTGAACGACTGGTTGAAATGATTAACCGTTCTGATGCTTTTATTGCTTTGCCAGGTGGCTTGGGCACATTGGAGGAAATTTTTATAGTACTATCTTGGGCGAACCTGAACATACACCAGAAACCGCTTGGATTGCTTAACGTTGATGGATTTTATGATTTTCTTTGTGTGTTTCTTGATGATGCTCGGAGAAATGGGTTCGTGTCAAAACCTATGAAAGAACTCTTATTCACTGCCAGAACTGCACCGGATCTAATTGATCAACTCGTAGCCTTTGAACCACAAGTTGACCCTATCATTTCAAAGATAAAATGGTCCGATGATGATCGTGGTAAGAAGCGTCGAATAAATCTGGATCTTAACCTTTAATTTCCTGTAGAATTTCAGCCAACCAGGTACGATTTTCTAAACTCTTCTTCTACTTTTTAAGACATTGGGGACAATGTCTCATTTAGGTTTGGGGGTGAGGAATAGTTAATAGTACTTGTTTGTATTATGTTTTTAGTTTTAGTCCAAAATTTTTCGAAAAATACAAAAAAATTAAAAAATTAATAAAAACAAAGGGCATATTTAAAGCTAGTGATGGTTTGGTGTCTTCCTTCACTCACTACCTTTTTATAAGGAAAAGCTGTGGAGGCACCTAGATAATCATTCACTTGTAGCGTGTTGTGACAGACTAGTTTGGAGGACTCGTTGTTTATTCCTGACAACAAGCGATAAGAGCCTAAGGGGCTTGGGTATTTAAGTGAGCCTCGCTCCACCTTCCCTCTGGGGAATCTACAACGGGAAGTCCATTCGACAGTTAGTCACACACCATAAACTGAGCCTTTGATTAAACTCTTAAAAAAAAATTGTAAATTATAATTATATGACCAGTAAAAATGTTTTGTTGTTATGTTGACTAAAAAGATGAAATTGGTAAGAAATAGCTGTGTAAGGAATTCCACTCCTGAGACGTATTTCAAACCTAATTCAAAACAAGTTAAATTTTGTTTATTCACTTTTGAATTATTAAATCTGTAAATTCTCTATAAAACTGACTAAAATGAATCTTCATATACTTAGTTAGCAGGTATTATCAACATACATGATAACATACAGACATAAGCTAAAATTGAAAAGTTTGTAATATCCAGTACTCTAGTTCATTTGGAGGAAACATCTAAAAAAATAGTGATGGAATAAAAAAAAAAAAAATACATCTGAGATCCGAGTTATTAAGTCTGTAAGGGTATTTTAATACCTAGTGCCCTAAAACCAACTGGTTTGGGAGTCATTGGCCCAAAACTCGTTACATGGATCAAAAAATGATGAAAAATTTATATATATGTATATATATCTGAAGTCTGAGTAATTAAGTCCTTAGGGGTGTCTTAACACCTGATGCCCTAAAGCCAACTGGTTTGGGAGTCACCGACCTAAAGCTCGCTACATAGATGGAAGATATTGTATATAAATAAAAAATAGAAAAAAAAAAATCAAAGAAAAAAAAATCAGAAAAATCAGAAAATTTATTCCATTACTAAAAAGATGTGAAATCTGATAAAACTTTAGGACAAAAATATTACTCTCTTATCAACTGCACTTATGACCGTTGTGGGCAAAAATGAGTTGTTTAATATTTTGTTGGCTGTGTATATGAAGAATGGTAAAAATAATCGGAGAATTTACTTATTAGTAATTTAGAATGAAACAAAACAACTACTAAACTTGGAGTAGAAGTTTCATCTAATGAGTCACTGACTTCTTTATTCTCTTTTCTCTTGTCTTTTTGCTTTTGTGTGCATTAGTTTCACTTCCTTTTACTTTTATAAAATGTTTGTGGGTATCATTGCTGTAAACCTTCACGAGACTACAACTCGTCCACTAGGGACACCTAGGGGTTTAAAGGCTTGTTGCATATGCTAAATGCAATCGTGATCCCTACGAAAGTGGCTTAGTTAAATTTACTATGTTATTTTATTTTGCTCGAGGACTAGCAAAATGTTAGGTTTGGGGGTGTGATGAGTGATAAATGTATCACTATTTCCCACTCATTTAACTTAATGTTTTGTATAGTTTCTTGAGTTTTGTGAATATTTTGATGTGTTTTGTGTTATTTTGTAGATAAATAAAGTTTCAGGACATTCTGGAGGTGATTTGAAGCAAAACTGTGAAATTTGGTGAAATTTGGCAAAAAGGGTATTTTGGTAATTTTGGACGTCCCGACACAAATTTTGGTAATTTTGGACATCCCGACACCGAAATAAAGTTTCAAGATATTCTGGAGGTGATTTGGAGCAAAATTGTGAAATTTGGCGAAAAGGGTATTTTGGTAATTTTGGGCATCCCGACACCGAGGGTATTTTAGTAATTTAACCACCATGCCACGTGTCAAAGATTCAACGAGCCGTCATTTTTAGCACACCATGCCACGTGTCGAAAATTCAGCGATCCAAAAAAAATAATAATAAAAAAATAAAAATCAGAAAAATAATAAAATAATAAAAATCAGAAAAATAATAATAAAAAATTAGATTTTTTTGCCTATAAATAGATTTCGAATTTTTAGTTTCAAATGTACCTCTTCCTCTGAAATCCTTATATAATAGAGAGTTCTTCATATTTTCTTCTTTTATTCAGTTTTATTTACGCTTTGTAGTAGTAATTCTATCCATCCATGAGGGGGTAACCTCTCCATGCTGAGGTAATAAGGTAATTCTTTTACTTTTGCTTTTTAGATTAATCTCCCTTAAAAAATAATATATAAACTATTTAAAATCTGATTAATAAAAAGGATACCGCCATTTTAGGTCGGTTGGTTATTCAATTTAAACTGGTTAAACCTGACTTAATGAGGATACCGCCATTCTAGGTCGGTTGGTTTAAGTTTATATTTCTGTTCCGCCTTATGGCTGGTATATTTGAATTTGACTTAATCAGGATACCGCCATTCCGGACGGTTGGTTTAAAATATCACAAGATTATATATTATTTTATGGGAGATATCTAAATAGTGAATAGTAGAAGTTAATTCCTTTTACCTTAGCATTCCTTTTTATTACTTTTCAGCAATTTCATTTTATGTCTTTTAAGTTTTATCAGTTTTAGTTATGTATAGTAACTAAGTTAAATATCTAGGGTTGTGATAAATCTAATATCACCGGATTTAAAAAGGGTTAGATTATAGTTTGGGTAATTAAAGAGTTATTTGTTGAGTCATAATCTTAATGCTTTTTATTAACTGGCCATTAATAAAATTGATTAGGTAAACTTAAAATGAACTAGACATAGGGATTTTAAGTTTAAGACCTTAGTCTCAACAACCCACGATCTTCCTTAAGGATAGATAACCCTTAATAGATTTCCTTACAGGATAGAATATACCTGTGGGCGGGGGTAGTCATAATTGGAACTTAACCTTAATGAATCTAGGTAATTTAATTGACATAGACATATGGTTCAATTGGATTATACTAGGTATTTGTAAATGATCATTCGAAAGAGGCTTTTACATAATTTAGTGTTCCAGATTAATAATTCAATAATTTACCCAACTATGATTTAACTACTTCATCTTTTAATTGATATTAGAAAGATTCACAACCCTAGATCTTTAAGTCTTTTTATTTTCCTTAGTATTCTTTTATCTTTGTCTTTTTATTTATTTAGTAAATCTACAAATCAAATCATTTCAAGCAATCAATTCCCTTCTCCCTATAATTAGATATTTGTAAATAAATAGTATCAACAATTAATAACAACAGTAGGAATTAAGTCCTCGTGGGATCGATATTTTTATACTACTTGAACGATACGTGCGCTTGCGTTATACGTGTGTGTTTACGCCGGTCAATGATAGCGATTTGATTTTATCTGTGTTCATCTAATTTTACGGGTGGGTATATTATGGACAGAAATTGGATTTCGTGACAGATATGCCTGAACCTAGAGAGTCTCACTAATGAGATATACTCGTAGGGCAATAGGGAAAACTTTTATAAATAATACTGATTATTTATAATCGTTTAACGGTTTTAAACGGAAATACATTTTTTTGAGATCTTTTAGCCATTTATAAATGTCGAATTGTGATATTTGACATTTATTATAATAATGTATTTTGATTATGAATGTAAATATAATACATATATTTGAGATATTTGTATTTAATTATTTAATTATCAATGTTGAATAATTGAATTAATTAAATATTTAAATCTTATTTACTTTTAAAGTAAACTAAATGACATGTTTTATTGGATAAAGTAGCCAATTTTTATTAGTTTTATATGCCTACTTTTATTGGATATTCTGTAATAAATATTAATTTGATTAATGTTTTATGATCACAAATATTCATTTAATCTTTTTCCAATTATTGAAACTAAATGAAAAAAATATATGGCCATAATTTTTTCTATATTCTCGACTTTTTGAGGAAATTATTTAAGCCATGTTTTTTCTTTTTGTTTCACAATTCGTGAACCCTGAAAAATCAAATACGAAAGAGAAAGAGAGAAAATGAGGAAAAAGAAAGAAAAAAGCTTGAAAATCAAGGATTTTGGTTTGGTAATTTTTCCTTACTTTTTCCTTCATGAAAAATATTTCTATCTTACTAAGCCTCAACATGTATAGCTTAGTTTTTCTCTACTCTTTTATGGATGTTATTTGATGATTGAGAACTTGGATTGAAGATGGAAGCATGTAATTTGAATTAGAATGCTTATAATTGTTCTTTAAGCTTTCTTTTTGCCATTTTGATGGCTAGTTGCCATTCTAGAGTTACTTAGCCACTCATGATTGACCTACAATTTTTCTTGATCTATTTCATGATGGTGAGGCTTGATTGGTGTTGTAAGAATTGAATTAAAGTCTTGAATTTGATTAATTTTGTGTTGATTTTATTAATTTGTGAAATTATAAAATTAGGGTTTTTAACCTTCACCAAATTTGGGGCTTTTCATATATGTGATGAGATTTGATGTATATTAAATTTGGGAATTTTTGGATTTGATCTTGACATGTTTTGAACAAAAAGGACCAAATTATAAATTCTTGAAAATTGAGGGACCATTAGGCAATAGTGGAAAAATTATTTTCTTGAGTTGCAAATTGTATTGTCATGTATAAGACATGAATAAATCATTTTGGAATTGATTTGAAATCAATTAGAATTGTATTTGGCAATTTTGGACTAAAATGATTAAAATACTAAGTTTTTAGGGTAAAATGGTAATTACTGAAAAATCTGATTTTTGGGTAAAAATTTCAGTTTTTGAGTATTGTGTACCCAAGAAAAATTATTGAAATCAGAATATTTTGATTTTCCACGTTCCGCTGCGTTTACCAGAATTACCATCCAAAACCCAACAAAAATGGTATGAGAGCAGGTCTAAACCTGGACACATGATATGTATATGCCTTTAAATTTCTTATTTAATTATGTTCTTACTTTGTACATGCTTGTATTTTATTAATTTGATTAAATTAAATACGTATCATCTTTGCGGAAAATCACTAATTAATAAGGTTTTAAAAGTAATATGTATTGGATGCATATTTCTTGGTCCGTCTTGTCAATACGGTTTGTGGATATCTGTTCTATGGCTGAATCTGAGATCGTGTCAAAGCAGTGATGGTGTAGTTGATAGAAATTTATCCATACCGGATGTATATGTGATACTAGATAAGTTCAAGCGAAAGCGGAAATCCTGAATGTCCAAAAGCTGTCAGGACTACGCAAGTATCTTGAATTTATCATTGACAAGTTTAACCTTGGTATGCCTCATTGTGAACGTGCCAAAGCTGTCACAATGAGAAACGACCAGGACCAGAACATAGGAGTCACTATAGAGTGATTGACAATGAGTTGTCTACCTAATGAATATACGTAGGTGAGATCGTGCCAAAGCTGTGAGCTGAAATATATTCATGGGATCCACTTTTCGCTATTTAATTTAATTTGATTAATTATTTGTTTGCATTCTGTTTAGGGATTACAGTATTGCATGTAATAGTTGGGGGGGCATTTTTAAGATTAAAAATCCATGATCTATTTATGCTTTGTTTGATTTATATTATATGAAACTGTTATGTCTGCTAACCGTTTTTCGCTATATATATGATAGATTTGCGATGGCGGCACCTGCTTCTAATCCTTTTGCTCGTATACTTGATACGAACAAGCTTAAGGGCGCCGAAAACTTTGCAGATTGGGACTTGGAACTGAGAATTATTCTTGGGTCTGAGCAAATAGAATATGTGTTGGAAGGTCCGTTGCCACTGGCCATTGCACCTGATGCTACACCAGAGGAACATGAGACTCTCCAAAAGTGGAGAGATGATGATAAAAGAGTCAAATCATATATTCTCAGTTCCTTGGCACCAGAGCTTAAGAGGCAATATTTTGGATTGCCCGACGCATATACTATGATGACGAGATTGCGAGAATTCTTTATGAACCAAGAACAGGTCTCGGTTCATAAAATTGCTATGGAACTGTTCCATGCAAAACTGGAAGAGGGACAGGTTGTGAGCCCTCACGTGCTTCATCTGATTGATTTGATCGAACAGTTGAGGCGCTATAATTTCCCTCTCAATGACACTTTAGGACGAAGTGTCTTACTTGGATCTCTGCCAGCATCATATCGCCAATTTGTGATGTATTTCAATATGAACGGGGTTAGCTATTCTTACCAGGAGCTGCATAAGATGATGCAAACTGCGGAGGAAGATTTGAGGAAGTGAGTACCGACTCGCCCTCCTAAACCCACTTCTCTTTCTGCTTCCTCCCAATCTAAACAGAAAGGGAAGAATAAGAAAATGGAAGGAAAAAAAGGGTACAAATCTTCCACCACATGGTAAGGTAGCTAAACCCAAGAGAGCTGCCGAAGATAAATTCCACCACTGCAGCAAGATCAGCCATTGGAAGAGGAAATTTTCTGATTACCTAGCCCAGATTAGAAAGGAAAGAGCTTATACTTCAGGTACTTTTATTTTTCCCATTATTGATATCTCTTTAGCTTGTGAAGCTATGTCGTCCAGTTGGATTTTAGATTCTGCTTGTCCAATTCACATTTGCAATTCGTTTCAAGTGCTGAAGGAAAGTAGACGACTAAAATGTGGGGAGATGCAATTGCGATTCTGGAGTGGCGACTCTTTGGATGCAGTTGCTATGGGCTTATTCGAGATTCCCCTGCCCAGTGTGAGCCTTTTGTTGCATGACTGCTTTTTTGTACCAGGATATGTAGCGAACATTGTATCACTTTTGTATTAGATACTGAAGGCTATAATTTAAATATTAAGAATCATTATTTATATTTATATGATAGATATAATGTTCAGATCCTTATTTGTCCAAATGAGCATGATCATTATATTTTGCATACCTCACAAGATATCTTTAATGCAGGTATTAATAAACATAAAGTATCTTATATAAAAAATACTGAACTAGCATATGAGGTTGGGTCATATAGGCATGAAACGCCTAACCTAGTTGGTTAGGAATGGTTTGATACATGATCTTACCATTTAACCTTATCCAACTTGTGAATCATGCATTTGGGGTAAAATGACCAAAGCCCCATTTTCGGGTATAGGACACCGAGCCACTGACTTATTGGAACTAATACATTCTGATGTATGTGGTCTCATGAGTCCACACTGCTCATAGTGGTTTACAATTACTTGGTCAGTAAGTAAACCCGCTGAGACCGGTATGTGTCGTATATTAGAATGTTGGATTCTAATGGTTTCTCAGTGAACCATGAGTCTCGAGAGACTCATATAGACATGTAGGTATTTATATCGAATAAACACTAAACGACTCACTAAAGATTCTTAATAGATGGTACACCAACGTCAATAAATGATAAAAGGTCCTTATGATTAGTTCCGGATTGAGATGATATGAGACAGTATCAATCCACGAAGGTTTAATCATTAAATATCCCTAGTCGTAGTATTATCGAGATTGAACATCGATAATGCGGAATAGACTAGTATTACACTTGTGCAGTTGTGGGAGCATAATAGCATAGTTCTCATATATTTGGGTATAGGATACTCATGCAAGTTTAATAGGAGGTTGTGTTTACCAATGGTACGGAACAGCTTCACTCTGGATAGACCCCCCCTCGGAATTCCATGGTAGTATGACTATGTGTCTATGGAAGTCCGAATCAGGGTAGGTGTATTTGGTCTTAACTGAGACCTTGCACTGCTAATACTTGCGACAATCAATATACTTTGGTTTTGGTCGTCTAGGGCTTTAACAGGTTTTGTGAACGCCTCTTCTAGGTATATTGAGAATCGTAGTGTATTGGGTTGTGATGTCGAGATGGAAGTATCACTCCAGTCATAGTGGAGATGATGATCACGTAGGATCGGAACTGGTGCTCTTATATGCTGCAGCTATCAGGATATTATGACTAGGTCATGTTTATCCGATTATAGAGACTAGTTCCCGAGATCCGATATGTGCTTCATATGGGGCAGACATAATTCCAGCCCCAGTCATTGCACGTGACATCTGATGAGCGGAAAATATATCAATATTTACCGCCCCTTTTACTTAATATTTTGTTTAGTTTCTCGGGTTTGATGAACATTTTGATGTGTTTTAGTTTATTTTGCAGATAAAATAATATCGGGTCTTAATGAAATCATTTAGGACGAAATGTGGATCAAATAAGGGCAATTATTGGACTTGATTTATTAATTTTGAAGATTGGAAATTTGAAAGGGCGTTTTGACGAAGTGCAGTTTTGGAAATTCCAGTTTTGTGCATCTGTCGTATTTTGGGCATAACTTTTTACTCAGATATCGGATTGAGCTGATTCAAGTGCCAGATTAAAGAAAACTCAAAGATCTACAACTTTAAAAGAGAAAATATTTTCGAATTCTGAAGATTTCATGACCGAAATTGATGAACCATCCAGAAGTGTGTGGAGTGTAATTATTAAAAGTCATTATCAATCATTTTCAAAGCAAAATATTAATTAATTAATAATTAATAAAAATTATCAAATCAACACCAAACAAGATAAGAAATTATTGGAGCAATTATGGATTTGGTGGAGTAATTAGTGGAGAATTAATAATGTAATTGGTGGAGAAATTGATTGATGATTTGATGGTGGCAAAATTTTGCCTATAAATACCAAGCCATTTCATTTGTAAAATTCATACTTTCTTCCTTGAAATTCTTAATGAATAAAAAGAAGATTGTATCTAGTTTGTTTATTTTTAGTTTCAGTAATTAATTTTCAGTTTCGCGCACTTTCTTTTCTTTACTTTCTTTTCAGTTTTTACTTTCCGCAATTTACTTTTACTCACAATACTTTTCTTTCTTTAATTTTTCAGTTTTTACTTTCCAGTAATGAGGAGGTAATTTCCCAAGCTAGGGTGAAGGTAATTCTTTTACTATTACTATTTAGATTAATCTCCCTTAAAAATAATATATTCACTATTTAAAATACTGATTAATAAAGGATACCGCTATATTGGTCGGTGGCAATTCAATTTAATCTGGTTTAAACCTGACTAATCAGGATAACCGCCAGATTGGTCGGTTGGTAAATTTATTTTGGTACCGCCGCCTTTATGGCTGGATTATGGACAAATATTACCGGCCTATATGGCTGGTGGGACTTAATTTGACTTAATCAGGATACCGCCAGATTGGTCGGTTGGTAAAATAATATCACAAGTTTATATATTATTTTATGGGAGATATCTAAATTAGTAGTAGTAAAAGTAATTCCTTTTACCTTAGCATTTTATTTTATTGTAATTTACTTTTCAGCATTTTACTTTACCGCAATTACTTTCAAGCATTTTCATTTTAGGTCTTTTACTTTTAAGTTTTTTAGCCCTAGTTATGTGTGGTAACTAAATTAGTTATCTGGGGTTGTGATGAAATCCAATATCACCGTTTTATAAGGGTTAGATTATAGCTTGGGTAATATAAAGATTTATTTATTGTGTCTTAAACTTAATGCTTTTTCATTACTGGCCATTAATAAAATTGATCTGGTAAATCTAAAATGAACTAGACATAGGGATTTAGGTTTCAGCCTTAGACTCAATAGCCCACGATCTTCCTTGAGGATAGATAACCCTTTAATAGATTTCCTTACAGGATAGGAATATACCTGTTGGGCGGGGTAGCCATAATTGGAACTTAAACTTAATGAATCCAGATAATTTGGTTGACATAGACATATGGTTCAATTGGGTTAACTGGGTATTTGTGTCTGACCATCGACAGAGGCTTACACATAATTTAGTGTTCCAGTTAATAAATCAATATATTACCCAACTTTAGATAACCACTTTTCTCTTAAAATGATATTGGAAGAAATCACAACCCTAGATAGTTTTTAATATTGAATTTTCTTAAAACCTATTTTCGACAATTTTATTTACTTGCTTTTAACTTTAGAAAAGAATCGTCACCATTTCAAATCAATCAATCAACTTGTTAGATTTAGTAATCATTTGACCTCATAAAATTAATAGTTTTAGATATTAAGTCCTCGTGGGATCGATATTTTTATACTACTTGAACGATACGTGCGCTTGCGTTATACGTGTGTGTTTACGCCGGTCAAGTTTTTGGCGCCGTTGCCGGGGACTTATATTTCTTGAGTTATTAATTTTGATGCTATCCAATTTACTTTATCTAATTTTCTTTATTTTTATCTGTAATTTTTATTTCTTTCTTTTGTTTTCAGGTGTTTGAAAAAAAATGGAACACTACTGGGAGATTGAAAGATTACGTGCTTTACAAGAAGATACACCCCAAATCTGGGAGCAACAGTCCGATTTTCTGAGGCCTGTTGTCCAGCCCAACAATTATCACTGGATGCCAGAACCAAGCAATACCACATTTGCTCAACAGATGCAATGGAGATATGTGAGATATGTGACGGTACCACCCAAGTAATTATTGCGAGTACAACTACATCCAGGGTGGCAGAGCTATCAAAATCCTTCATGGTACGAAGAACCATCATACTTCCCTCTTATCCACCATCCACCTACTATCCTCAACAAAAACAGAACCATCAGAGGAAGAACAATGATTGATATGCTCAAAAGTTTTTTCCAAGAAACGAGACGAAAGTTGGATAACCAATGCTTGAAACAAGCCTGAAGCAACTGAAAGTATTCAGAGACAATCAGAATTCATTCAGAGGATGACAAATCAAATGAGACAATTCACAGAAAACCAGACTACATACCTCAAGAACCAGTTTCAATGACACTGATGAAGCCTCAAGTACCAATCATTTCACAATGACACTTCACCAGAGGAGGAGGCCTGAGCAGTATCAACAACAGAGGTATCAGTTCAGGAGCCGAATCGGTAAAGTCTCAATTTGACTTTTATTATTCAGATTCTGACGAAGATGAAGCTGATCTTTTGTACCAACTGCTCCAACATGGAGGATCAAACTTTCAATCCTCAAAATGAAGATCTTGGAGCATGCTTTACCATGATGTTTGAAGAAGATCTATCTGAACCATCCATTCCAGTCATATCAGAGGATGAAAGACCTAATGTAAAAACAGAAACTCTTTGCATCTCGGTTGACTTTTGAAGCATGTATTTCACAGATGACCGATGAAGAGCTGAATACAAAAATTTTACAATACTCTGTGAAGAAAATATGGAGCAAGAAGCAGAGCAAATGGAGGAGCAAATGTCCTGACCTTATAAAGATCCAGAGCATTCAGGAGAAACATCGCTGTTTTGGGGAGTACAAATTAAAGATATCAACCAGAAGCTTGACAGAATGGAATTTCCATTCCAAGTCAAGCATCATACGAGACCTCCTGATTTTCTTTCTTTCTTTGCAGGAACCACTGGAGTAACAAGGAGCAAAAAGGTGGCACGAGCACTGAATGAGACAAAATATTTTTTGCCACTGTACCGTTGGAAGAGACCCTTCAAAAGCAACGCACATGGGATTGTCTTTAATCGGACATCCAAAACAACACTGAAACCTCCTTGACAGATGAATTTCAGTCACGTCTGGCTGAAGACGAAAAATTTAGCGCTAGCATGGAGGCAACCCATGCAATTTGTTGTAATTTTTGTTTTCATATTTTGTGTATACATGTTGTAGACTTTTTAATTTTGTGTGTTATTTTTGTAGGGAAAGACACAAACGGAGCATTTTAAAACAGAAGGAATTGTGTTTGGCAATTAAAGAGGAGAAACAATTCATTAACGATGGCTGAGTAAAGAATTAAATCTTAAGACGCATCCTAATGGATTTATATACCAAACAAGTGGCGTATTGCATACACAATTCCGTTGCCTTAATTATTGCTTTGATTCGCTTTTCTGTTGTAATTTTCTTTTATTTTCTCCGACAGGATCCAGACCTTTTTGACTATCACGATATTATTTCGCTACTAATCGTCCTCTGGAAGATACTTGTGCTATTATTACTCACCCTTTTTCAGGTACTATAAATTCAGCCCGTCATTGCACTTTTGAAGGCATCCAGAGTTGAAAAAGAAATACATAAAAAATGGAAGTCACTTCAAGAAGACGAGTTGAAAACATCTGCGTGTTTTGCGGTAGTAGTGTTGGTACTAAGCCACAATACATAGAAGCAGCACAGGAATTGGGTCGAGTCTTAGCTGCAAGGAATATGCACTTAATATATGGCGGAGGAAATCTTGGACTTATGGGGATCGTTTCAAAGGTTGTACAGGAAGGAGGCAGTCATGTTTTGGGAATCATCCCAAAACCCTTGGCAGAGGCAAATCTTATTGGATCATCAAACGGAGAGGAACTGATCGTGCCAGGTATGTCTGAACGATTAGTAGAAATGATTAACCGTGCTGATGCTTTTATTGCTTTGCCAGGTGGCTTGGGCACATTGGAGGAAATTTTTATTGTACTATCTTGGGCGAACCTGAACATACACCAGAAACCACTTGGACTGTTTAATGTTGATGGATTTTATGATTTTCTTTGTGTGTTTCTTGATGATGCTCGGAAGAATGGGTTCGTGTCAAAACCTTTAAAAGAACTCCTCTTCACTGCCAGAACTGCTCCAGATCTAATTGACCAACTCATAGCCTATGAACCAAAAGTTGACCCTATCATTTCAAAGATAAATTGGACTGAGGACGATCGTGGTAAGAGACGTAGGATTAATCTGGATCTAAACCTTTAATTTCCTGTAGATTTTCAGCTAACCAGGTACGACCTTCTAAACTCTTCTTCTACTTTTTAAGACATTGGGGACAATGTCTCATTAGGTTTGGGGGAGGGAATTAGTTGATTAGTACCTTATTTTTAGTTTGTATGTTGTTTTTATTTTTAGTCGAAAATTTTTCGAAAAATACAAAAAAAATTGAAAAATTTTCAAAAAATTACAAAAATATTTGTGTTTTTAATTTGACTAAAAAAGTGAAATTGGTAAGAGATAGCCGAGTAAGGAGTTTCCACTCCTGAGACGTATCTCAAACCTATTTCGAAACAAGTTAATTTTTGTTTATTTCATTTTGAATTATTTAATTTGTGAATTCTCCTTAAAACTGACTAAAAAGGAATCTTCATATGTTTAGTTAGCAGATATTATCAACATATATAGTAACATACGGACATGAGTTAAAATTGAAAAGTTTGTAATATTCAGTGCTCTAGTTTAATTGGAGGAAACATCCCAAAAAGCAGTGGTGGAGTAAAAAAAAAAAAAAAAAAAAAAAAAAAAGTATCTAAGATCCGGGTTATTAAGTCTGTAAGGGTGTTTTAACACCTAGTGCCCTAAAACCAAGTGGTTTGGGAGTCATTGGCCCAAAGCTCGTTACATGGATCGAAGATGCTACAAAAAAAATATATTCATATCTGAAGTCTGAGTAATTAAGTTCGTAGGGGTGTCTTAACACCTGGTGCCCTAAAGCCAACTGGTTTGGGAGCCACCGACCCAAAGCTCGCTACATAGACGGAAGGTATTGAATAGAAAAAAAAAATCAAAGAAAAAATCAGAAAAATGAGAAAAATTATTCCATTGCTACCAAAAGGTGTTAAATCTGATAGAACTTTAGGACAAAAATATTACTCTCTTATCAACTACACTTATGACTGTTGTGGGCAAAAAATGAGTTGTTTAATATTTTGTTGGCTGTGTATATGGAGAATGGTAAAAATAATCGGAGAGTTTACTTATTCTGTAATTTAGAATGAAACAAAACAACTATTGACTTGGAGTAGAAGTTTCACCTGATTAGTCACTAACATCTTTATTCTCTTTTCGTTTGTCTTTTTGCTTTTGTGTGCATTAGTTTTAACTAACTTTTACTTTTGTAAAATGTTTGTGGGTATCATTGCTGTAAGCCCTCACGAGACTATAACTCGTCCACTAGGGACACCTAGGGGTTTAAAGGCTTGTTGCATATGCTAAATGCAACCGTGATCCCTACGAAAGTGGCTTTTAGTTTAATTTTAATTTTATTTTGTTGTTTTACTCGAGGACTAGCAAATCTTAGGTTTGGGGTGTGATGAGCGGAAAATATATCAATATTTACCGCCCCTTTTACTTAATATTTTGTTTAGTTTCTCGGGTTTGATGAACATTTTGATGTGTTTTAGTTTATTTTGCAGATAAAATAATATCGGGTCTTAATGAAATCATTTAGGACGAAATGTGGATCAAATAAGGGCAATTATTGGACTTGATTTATTAATTTTTTTGAAGATTGGAAATTGAAAGGGCGTTTTGACGAAGTGCAGTTTTGGAAATTCCAGTTTTGGGCATCTGTCGTATTTTGGGCATAACTTTTTACTCAGATATCGGATTGAGCTGATTCAAGTGCCAGATTAAAGAAAACTCAAAGATCTACAACTTTAAAAGAGAAAATATTTTCGAATTCTGAAGATTTCATGACCGAAATTGATGAACCATCCAGAAGTGTTGGAGTGTAATTATTAAAAGTCATTATCAATCATTTTCAAAGCAAAATATTAATTAATTAATAATTAATAAAAATTATCAAATCACACCAAACAAGATAAGAAATTATTGGAGCAATTATGGATTTGGTGGAGTAATTAGTGGAGAAATAATAATGTAATTGGTGGAGAAATTGATTGATGATTTGATGGTGGCAAAATTTTGCCTATAAATACCAAGCCATTTCATTTGTAAAATTCATACTTTCTTCCTTGAAATTCTTAATGAATAAAAAGAAGATTGTATCTAGTTTGTTTATTTTTAGTTTTCAGTAATTAATTTTCAGTTTCGCACTTTCTTTTATTTACTTTTCAGTTTTTACTTTCCGCAATTTACTTTTACTCACAATACTTTTCTTTCTTAATTTTTCAGTTTTTACTTTCCAGTAATGAGGAGGTAATTTCCCAAGCTAGGGTGAAAGGTAATTCTTTTACTATTACTATTTAGATTAATCTCCCTTAAAAATAATATATTCACTATTTAAAATACTGATTAATAAAGGATACCGCTATATTGGTCGGTTGGCAATTCAATTTAATCTGGTTTAAACCTGACTAATCAAGGATACCGCCAGATTGGTCGGTTGGTAAATTATTTTGGTACCGCCTTTATGGCTGGATTATGGACAAATATTACCGCCTATATGGCTGGTTGGACTTAATTTGACTTAATCAGGATACCGCCAGATTGGTCGGTTGGTAAAATAATATCACAAGTTTATATATTATTTTATGGGAGATATCTAAATTAGTAGTAGTAAAAGTAATTCCTTTTACCTTAGCATTTTATTTTATTGTAATTTACTTTTCAGCTTTTACTTTACCGCAATTACTTTCAAGCAAGCATTTTCATTTTATGTCTTTTACTTTTAAGTTTTTATTAGCCCTAGTTATGTGTGGTAACTAAATTAGTTATCTGGGGTTGTGATGAAATCCAATATCACCGTTTTATAAGGGTTAGATTATAGCTTGGGTAATATAAAGATTTATTTATTGTGTCTTAAACTTAATGCTTTTTCATTAACTGGCCATTAATAAAATTGATCTGGTAAATCTAAAATGAACTAGACATAGGGATTTTAGGTTTCAGCCTTAGACTCAATAGCCCACGATCTTCCTTGAGGATAGATAACCCTTTAATAGATTTCCTTACAGGATAGGAATATACCTGTTGGGCGGGGGTAGCCATAATTGGAACTTAAACTTAATGAATCCAGATAATTTGGTTGACATAGACATATGGTTCAATTGGGTTAAACTGGGTATTTGTGTCTGACCATCGACAGAGGCTTACACATAATTTAGTGTTCCAGGTTAATAAATCAATATATTACCCAACTTTAAGATAACCACTTCATCTTTAAAATGATATTGGAAGAAATCACAACCCTAGATAGTTTTTAATATTGAATTTTCTTAAAACCTATTTTCGACAATTTTATTTACTTGCTTTTAAATTTAGAATCGTCACCATTTCAAATCAATCAATCAACTTGTTAGATATTAGTAATCATTTGACCTCATAAAATTAATAGTTTAGATATTAAGTCCTCGTGGGATCGATATTTTTATACTACTTGAACGATACGTGCGCTTGCGTTATACGTGTGTGTTTACGCCGGTCAACATCCGATGTTGGATCACAATACGCAATACTATGTATACTACGCTTGATAAAGATCTTATATTCCTTTAAGAATATTTTGGAGAATTGGGTAGGCACGGTGCTTTGCTAGAAGCCAACCATGTCTTGTAAATCGGTAAAAGCATAGTACTAGGTATATACGTGTTCGGATAGTCCGACGACCGGATTTACTGCCAACATATCCGGGGATCTCATGGGTCGCTTCCCGAAGATTCACCGATGACGTATGACTCGCACATTATTAATCTGGGATTAATTAGTGGAGAGAGAAAATTAATCTGGGATTAATTACAGAGATATTTTATCTAGGATAAAATATTATTTAAAGAGAGAGAACGATTAATTTGGAATTAATCGATAAAATAATATATTCGATATATTATACGAAATTAGATTTTGACGCGGAATTAAAATTAGATTTTAATTCGGGAGAACGAGTTAATTTAGAATTAATTCGCTAGCGACGTGAATAGTAATTTTGCTAGGCATAGTTATTTAATTAAATTTGATTTAATTACGTCGCAACAAAAAATTCGTTAATTCGGAATTAGCGAACCCGAGCCCAGGAGTGTTTGAGGGCCCACTCGCATTTCGAATTCAAGTGCGGCCCACAAGTCACATCAAGCGTCAATTCACTAGTCAATCAAGTGATGGAAGTCACATCACTTTGAGTGAACTGATGCTTGTCATCATTGATTGATGTGTATAGTGATGTGAGTTGTTGTAGGCATTTATTGTCATTTTGGCTCCAAGTTTTTGTTCGACTTTTTGAAAGGATATACAAAAATTTTGGAAAACAATTTGGTATTAGTTTTTTGGAAAAACCAAATACACAAACCAACTCATCACTTCTCTCTTCTCTCAACACATATTCGGCCAAGGGCCAAATATTTTCTCTCCCAACTTTCTTCTAAAAACCGAGAATAACAAGAAGAATTAGGAAGCTTTGTGGCAAATCTTTCCAATGCTAGCACATGAAGAGTCATCCAAAGGTGATAGGGAAACAAACCATTGAGCATGGAATCTCAAACAAAGCTTGGAGCTTGAAGAACACAAAGAGGACAACCATGGAGGCCATGGCCGAATGCTTCAAGGAAAGAGCAAAGACTTTTGTTGTTCGTCGCATAGCAAAAGCCGATCATTGTAAGTATGATTCTGCCATACTTATTTATTGTATTCACACATGTTTAAATGCTTAAATCGATCTTGGGACTATCGTAGAAACCCAACAGAAGATCCATTTTAGTTAGTTTTATGGAGAATTTACAAATTAAATAATTTAAAATGAGATAAACAAAAACTAACTTGTTTCAAAAATGGTTTGAGATACGTCTCAGGATTGGAAATTCCTTACACAACTATCACTTACCAATTTCACATTTTTAGTCAAAATAAAAACACAAAAACACAAAAACACAAAATATTTTTGTAATTTTTCTCATTTTTCAATTTTTTTGTATTTTTTGAAAAATTTTGGACTAAAAATAAAAACAACACACAAACTAAAAACAAGGTACTGATCAACTAATTCCCTCCCCCAAACCTAAATGAGACATTGTCCCCAATGTCTTAAACAGTAGAAGAAGAGTTTAGAAGATAATACCTGGTTAGCTAAAATTCTACAGGAAATTAAAGGTTAAGATCCAGATTAATCCGACACCTCTCTTACCACGATCGTCCTCAGACCAATTTATCTTTGAAAGGATAGGGTCAATTTTTGGTTCATAAGCTAAGATTTGGTCAATTAGATCCGGAGCAGTTCTGGCAGTGAAGAGGAGTTCTTTTAAAGGTTTTGACACGAACCCATTTCTCCGGGCATCATCAAGAAAAACACAAAGAAAATCATAAAATCCATCAACGTTAAACAGCCCAATTGGTTTCTGGTGTATGTTCAGGTTTGCCCAAGATAGCACTATGAAAATTTCCTCCAATGTGCCCAAGCCACCTGGCAAAGCTATAAAAGCATCAGCACGGTTAATCATTTCTACCAGTCGTTCAGACATACCTGACACGATTATCTCTTCTTCATTTGATGGTCCAATAAGATTTGCCTCCGCCAAGGGTTTTGGGATGATTCCCAAAACTTGACTGCCTCCCTCATGTATAGCTTTTGAAACGATCCCCATTAGTCCAAGATTGCCTCCGCCATATACAAAGTGCATATTCCTTGCAGCTAAGACTCGACCCAATTCCTATGCTGCTTCTACGTATTGTGGCTTAGTACCAACACTAGTACCGCAAAACACACAGATGTTTTCAACTCGTCTTCTTGAAGTGGATTCCATGTTTTACTTTGGATGTCTTCAAAAGTGCAATGATGAGTTGAATTTATAACACCTGAAAAGGGTGAGTAAAATAATAGCACTAGTACCTGCAAAATGACAATTATTAGTTAACAGTAAAATAAATCGTGATAGTCAAAAAGGTATGGATCCTGTCGGAGAAAATAAAAGAAAACAACAAAACAAATTACAATTATTAGGAAAAGACAAAGAGATATAATATGTACAAGAAAAGTAGCGGCTTGATTGACGTATATGTGTTAGGGACAAGCTTCCCATCAAATTTTCTTATAAATTGGCAAACAAGGTCTTTTTGAGTCAGATTCCTGAGACTTAACTGTTGTCTTTCTTTTTGAAATTGTGTATGTAATTTGCGAATGGCTATATGAAAATATCCACTGGGATGCGTCTCAAAAGTCGAAGATATATTATCTACAGACTCCTTACTCAAGCCATCCCTAATGAATTTAATTTTATCTTCGCGATTATCAGACACCATTCCTAATGAACGACAACGAGTATTGCAATTCCAGCGTGCACATTTGTAACAAACACCCATTTGCTTAGCTCTATGTTTCTTTACATAGGTGTTTCTTCCAAATCCAGGAAAATAAGAATTACAAGAATCAGAATACTCACCTGCTAATCGGACACGTGCTTCAATTACCCAACGAATGTCATTAGGAACACCATGGATCGTTAGTAGTCTCATCCATTCCAAGAGAGCTTTGTAGACTTTCATCAGAGAGTTTTGAGGGAGAGAAGGAAATTGCTTGTGAAGATTTGTGAGAGCTTCTTCCATCTTGAAATGACTTAATCTGCAAAAACTAAACCAATAAAATTAAATCACACCAAATCACAATATATACAAAAATTTCATGGGTTGCCTCCCTGCGAGCGCTAAGTTTAAAGTCGTCAGCTAGACGTGACTTCTGGAACGTTAGGCTGGATCTGAAAGTGTGACACTTTCTTTTTGTCGCTCAAACGATTCTCCCCATTATTGCTTGGCACGCTGACTGTTAACCTTGAATGTTTCATTTGTGTTGGGATCCAGTAACTCAACAGCTCCATATGGTAAAACCTGAGTGATCACAAATAGACCTGACCACCTTGATTTCAACTTTCCAGGGAAAAGTTTCAACCTCGAGTTGTACAACAACACCTGCTGCCTTGGTTCCAATTGTCTGTGCACTATTTTTTGGTCATGCAATTTCTTGGTCTTTTCCTTGTATAATCTGGCATTCTCATAAGCCTGTAGACGAAACTCCTCCAATTCGTTGAGTTGGTGAAGTCTTTTCTCTCATGCAGCTTGTGAATCAAGATTCAACTTCTTCAGTGCCCAGTACGCCTTGTGTTCAAGCTCAACTGGCAGATGGCACGCTTTTCCAAACACCAATCGATATGGGGACATACCAATGGGTGTCTTGTAAGCTATTTGGTAGGCCCATAATGCATCATCTAGTTTTGTAGACCAGCATTTCCTTGTTGATCCAACGGTTCTCTCTAAGATTCTTTTGATCTCTCTGTTTGAAACCTCAACCTGTCTATTTGACTGTGGATGGTAAGCAGTAGCAAATTTGTGAGTAACTCCATATTTGGATAGGAGTGCATCGAAGTATCTGTTGCAGAAATGTGTGCCACCATCACTGATAATTGCCCGAGGTGTTCCGAACCGAGTGAAAATATTTTTTTTTTCAGGAATTTGATCACCACTTTTGAATCATTGGATGGTAGTGCAATTGCTTCAACCCATTTGGAGACGTAGTCTACAACAACCAAGATGTACAGGTTTCCGAATGATGGAACAAAGGGTCCCATGAAATCTATACCCCACACATCGAATATCTCCACTTCCAGAATGTTTTGCAACGGTCCTTCATTTCTCTTCGAAATATTCCACATTCTCTTGCACCTGTCACATTGAAGAGCAAAAAGATAAGCATCTTTAAAAAGAGTGGGCCAGAACAAACCTGATTGTAGGACTTTGACTGTATTTTTGTATCCGCTGAAGTGTCCTCCATATGGTGATGAATGACAGTGCTATAAAACACTGTTGACCTCCTCTTGTGGAACACACCGTCTCAATAATTGATCAGCACACCGTTTGAACAGGTACGGCTCATCCCATACATAGTGCTTGACTTCTTTGAAGAATTTCTTCCGTTGCTGAGTTGTCCATTCCAACGGCCATTTTCCTGACACAATGTAGATGACATAGTCAGCATACCAAGGGGCATCTTGCTGTTTCATGGCAAACAATTGTTCATCTGGAAAAGTTTCTTTGATTAACAGATCTTTGCCAGTTGTTTCTCCATTCTCGAGCCTTGATAGATGATCCGACACTTGGTTTTCTGTCCATTTCCTGTCTTTGATCTCCACGTCAAATTCTTGCAGAAGAAGTATCCAACGGATCAATCTGGGTTTGGCATCTTTCTTCGTGATCAATTATTTGATTGCTGAATGATCTGTGTAGACCACCACTTTGGGACCCAGCAGATAGTTGCGGAATTTATCAAAAGCGTACACAACTGCGAGCAACTCCTTTTCAGTGGTTGTGTAGTTGAGTTGAGCTTCATTCAAAGTTCTGCTGGAGTAGTAAATGGTGTGGAAAATTTTTGCTTTGCGTTGTCCCAAAACTACACCTACAGCAAAATCACTAGCATCGCACATTACTTCAAATGGAAGGGTCCAGTCTACAATGATGGGGGCATAAATAAGCTTTTGTTTTAAGATCTCAAAAGCTTCCTGACATTCTTTGGTGAAGTTGAAAGGCACATCCTTCTCTAGAAGATTGCAAAGAGGTTTAGCAATCTTGGAAAAGTCTTTGATAAATCTCCTGTAAAAACCTGCATGTCCAAGAAAACTCCGAATCCCTTTTACACATGTCGGCGGAGGTAGTTTTTCAATTGTTTCAATCTTTGCTTTGTCTACCTCGATTCCTTTTTGTGAGATCCGGTGTCCAAGAACAATGCCCTTCTGTACCATGAAATGGCATTTCTCCCAATTGAGCACCAGGTTTGTATCTTCGCACCTTTGTAACACCTGTTCCAAATTTTGCAAGCAGTGGTCAAATGAGTCTCCAAACACAGAAAAGTCATCCATGAAAACCTCCATGCTCTGCTCCAACATGTCTGAGAAGATGGCCATCATGCAACGCTGAAATGTAGTGGGGGCATTACATAATCCAAATGGCATTCTGCGAAAAGTAAAAGTACCATAGGGACATCTAAATGTAGTTTTCTCCTGATCTTCTGGTGCAATGGCAATCTGATTGTACCCTGAATATTCGTCCAGAAAATAATAGAACTCATGTCCCGCCAGTCTGTCTAACATCTGGTCAATGAATGGTAGCGGAAAATGGTCATTTCGTGTTGCTTTGTTCAGCTTTCGGTAGTCCATGCATACTCTCCATCCAGTCACCGTTCTGGTTGGGATTAGCTCATTCTTTTCATTGGTAACCACATTGATTCCTCCTTTCTACGGATAGTAGTGTTGAAGTCAGCCAGTCACCATGTCTTGGGAGTATAAGTTGTATAAGTCTAGTTGTAAAGAAATTGAGTTGTATAAGTTAAGTTATAAAAAAAATTTGTTCATACGCATTTTCGGGCAATGAGCCCAATTATATAAAGTTTTAAGTTTATCATTTCTGCATTTATTTCTTAAATGGGCCATATAGTCTATATTTTCATGAGAGTTAGTTAGAGGCTTATGGTGATAGGACAACCTATCGCCTGTCGGTAGCATCTCCGGTAACGAGATGTTACAGAATCCAAGTGGTGGATTGTTCATTTTCCCTGAAGTATTGCTCCATACGAAATTGAGATGATTCCTCCAACCTGGGTTTTAGGTATTGAAATATGGATTGTTTCCCTGTCTGTTGAAGTTGCTGACACAATTCACAGTCTCATCATGTTGGTTGTAAGATTCTGCCTCTGGTGCTCCCCCGTATGGTGAACTTGTGGATCCAGTATTAACCTGCATGCTAAGAGTTTCCAGACATTTGCAAATCTGATCCAGCTTGGCATTCATAGCTGTGTTGGCTCCTACTTCGTGGATTCCTGCTATTCGATGGATCATCCTCTTTTCTATTGGCTACAATGAATTATTGTTAGCCAGTTCTTCAATTAAGTCACAGGCTTGCTGTTCTCCTTTTGCCATTAATACTCCTCCAACAGCAGCATCTATTGTGGTTCTCATTAGTCCAAAAAGTCCATTGTATAATGTTTGGACTTGTAGCCACTTTGCAATCTCATGGTGAGGATATTTTCGGAGCAATCTTTGTATCTTTCCCATACTTCGCAAAGGGATTCTGAGTCATGTTGCACAAATGATGTGATGTCCTTCCTCAGCTTTGTTGTTCTTGCTGGTGGAAAGTATTTGCAAGGAATTTGGTGGCAACAGTGTTCCAAGTTGTGATGGAACCTGCTATTAGTGAATGTAGCAAAGCCTTAGCTCTTCTGCCGCTCGGTTGGTGCCATATTCTTTTAAGGAATATGGGAACACATGCAGATGCATTGCTTCTTCTGCCGCTCGGTTGTAATTGAATATGCCACAAACTTCCAGAAAGTTACTAATGTGGGCATTAGGATCTTCAGTTGCACTTCCCCCGAACTGAACTGATTGTTGTATCATTTGAATGCATGTTTTTATGTCACAAGCATTTATAGGTAAGGGAGGAAGTACAATACATGATATGAAGCCATCAACCACCAGAATTGTTCTGTCTCGAATAGGAATTGGTGGTGCAACTTCCAAAGGTTCAGGTTCTTGATTGTTCATGTTGATCAGTGCTTTTTGATCTTCTCGCCTTTCCCTTCTCAACTGTCTGATTATTCTTTCAATTACTAGGTCAAGCGGACGGATTTCAAAGCATTTGCTTCTTCTCATGTAGTGTCTGAGAACCTGAAACACATGAAAATAAAAATAAAAATAATAAATAATAATAAATTAGACACAAGTAAAGTATCTAACCCCAAAATTAATAGTAAAAGATAAATAAGTCCCTGGCAACGGCTCCAAAAACTTGATCGGTGGTAAGCATACACGTAACGCAAGCGCACGTATCGCTCAAGTAGTATAAAATATATCAATCCCACGAGGACTTAATACCTATGCTATCAATTTATGAAGCTAAATGTCTACGAGTATCTAATTGATTTAATTATTGGAAGGAAGGTGATTTTTATCTAAAACAAGTAAATAAAACAAAACAAAGGTAGATTTTAAGTTTTAAACAATGATATGAAAATATCAATGGTTGTGAATCCTACCAATATCTTTCTAAAGATTAGTTGATTACTTTATGCTTGTATAATATGTCAATTTATTAACTTGGAACACGAAGTTATGCAAAAGTCTCTTCCGATGGTCAGATGCAAACACGCAAAGTAACCCAATTAACTATATTCCTATATTAATTAAGAAATTATGAATTTATTAAGTTATGTTCCAATTATGGCTACCCACGCTCGACAGATATATTCCTATCCTGGAAGGAAATGTCTACGGTGAGTATGAGATTGTGACCTATTGATTCTACGGCTAAACCTAAAATCCCTTTTCCAAGTTCAATTAAGTTTATCTAATCAATCTTATTAGTGGCCAATTAACAAGAAGCATTAAGAACTAGACTCAATAAATAAACCAATACATTACACAAGACATAACAAAAGTCAACTTATTAAATCATTGATATTGGTTTTCATCACAACCCTAGACAACATATTTAGTTACAACACATATCTAGGACTATTAAAGACAAAAATAAATAAAACATTATAAAACAAATTTGAAAACTAAAAAGTTAAAAATTACACCAATGAAATAAAATGCTAGGATTTGGGGATCCACTTTTATTATTTCAAATCTAAAAATCTCCCTTATTATAATATATAAATTTGCGTTATATTATCAACCGACCATAAATGTGGTATCCAATTAAGTCAGGTTAAAATTAATTTAATTAAGTTCAACCGACAATAAGGCGGTATCCAATTAAGTCAGGTTTTAAGATAATTTATATATTATAAAATATGGGAGATTAATCTAAATTATAATAATAAAAGTTTCACATTCACCCCAGCAGAAAGAAGTTACCTACTCATACTTTTAAGTAAAAACAAAGAAAGATTTATTTCTTAAAATAAAAATTAAATACATGAAAACTGAAATTAAACAAACAAGATACTCTCTTCTTAGTATTTGAAGGAAATTCCTCAGAAGAAAGTATAAAGAACTCAAATGAAATCAGCCTTTATTTATAGGCTCCAAAATCGGTGCGCGTCGCGATGAGTAGAGCTTGTGCGTCGCGACGCGTGCTACAGGAATTGGCAGCTATCGGCAGACTGAATTATTGGTTCCGCGTCGCGACGTGTTGAGGGTTTGGCGTCGCGATGCTGACGTCATGATGATGCAAGTGATGACGCGCGTCGGCATACTGAATTATTATGCTGACGTCATGATGACGCGATGATGACGCATGTGATGATGCAGTGATGACGCGTGTCGGCAGCTGAATAATTAAGGCGCATCGCAACGCAAAGGGTTTACGCGTCGTGGCACGTGAACAGTAAATTTCCCATTTTACCCATTTTCATTCATTTTTCACCGTTTTAGCCCTGATTTGATTCTAGTGAGTATTGATATTTTATTTATCTACAAAATAACACAAAACACATCAAAATATTCACAATACCTGAGAAACTATATAAAATATTAAGTAAAAGGGGCGGTAAATATTGATATATTTTCCACTCATCAGGAACCAGACCAGTTTTTGAAGTTCCCGACACCAACTCGTTAATATCGAGAACTATGGCACATATATCGATGTTGATTTTCGGACCCGAGAAGATTCAAAATATGAAGAAGGGTATTAAGGGTATTTCACATACCAAGATGAGGGCCCAAGGTCTTTGCAAGGATGCAGGTCCAGGCCCAGATGCGTCCAACCCGACTAGTGGATCAGATTCGGCTACATTTGAAGACCGACCCGTGGATGTAAATTTTGGATTTAAAGCACAATGAAGGGGACTCAGGAATAACCAGTAGAGGCACAATCACATACACCCATGGAATGTGATTATTAGAAGATATAAGTTAGAAGACAATCATAACAGTTCAGACTTTCATCAAGGGAAGCTATTTATCAATGTTTCTACATGCCCATAACTAAAGCGACTGAAGAGCTTAATGTTGGCTTGACCGTTTTGAAGATAATGAGAGGGAAACAAATGCACTTATACCGACCCGACCTGGTAAAAGGAACAAGAAAGAACGTCATTGTTCTGGTACACCGAGTACGAGGATAAAGGTCAGGGTCATAGCACTATGCTTGCGTACGGACGAAGTAAGCCTGACATGCTCAAAAGTGGTTCTTTACTCCCAAATATAAGAGTGTCGAAGTAATAAAATAACCTGGTAAGTCCGAGGTCGATCCAAATGGAATAGATTTAGTAAAATAAAATAACAATTTCAGTAAAAATAAAAAGACTTTTATGTCCGAGGTTCTTTAAATTGGACTGTAACAATAAAATAAAATAATGGGATTAGATGATCCACTTTAAATATTTCAAATATAGAAATCTCATTTTTTATAATATATAAATTGTCATTATTACCCAATTAGTTTATTTCAGGAATTAATTATGCCAAAATATATAAGACCAGCCATAAATGCGGTGATAATTTTTGTGTATAACAATAATTTTGTGTATAACAAGTCCAGTTAGGTACTCAATTATGCCATATAGGCGGTATCAAAGTTTTTCAATTATTAATCTAGATTTAAATTAAGTATTAATCATTAGATTACAATTTATATATTATCATATAAGTGAGATTAATCTATATTTTCATTTTAAAAGTTTCACCATTTACCCCAGTAAAAAGAAATTAGCTACTCATAATTTGAATAAAAACACACATAATTTTATTACTGAAAGAAAAATAAAATACAAGAAAGCTTTAAAGAAAATAAAACACACAAGAGCCGGATCCCTTCACAAAATTTCAGAGAGAATCGTGTGAAGAAAGGTGAGGAAAATGAGGTGCGAGATTTTGCAAACTTTCTCCACCATTTTCTCCAACCTTTTCTCCACCATTTCCTCCACCATTTTCTCCACCATTTCATTTGACAATTGTAAAATGTCATTTTCCATTTTTTTTATAATGACTTTAATAATTACACATAACATACTTTGGATTTTTCATCCATTTCGACTTTGAAAACCTCAAAATTAGAAACTTTTGTGAACTTCAAACTTGTAGATCTTTCAGTAATATTTAATTTGTAACTAAAATCACTTCAATCTGATATCGCAGTAAGATGTTATGGCCGAAATACGAATATTGCACATGGTTGAAATTTCAGAATTTGTACACTACTAGAACGCCCTATTAAATTTCTGGCCTCCAAAATCCAAATGTCAAGTCCGTTTTTCTAGATATGCATCCAAGGTATTATTTCACCTATATAAAAGATAAAAATCAAAATAAAAATACATAAAATATAAATTTAATTATTATGCTAAATTAAGGGGATTAATGAAACTACAAGTGTAAAATGATTGATTTTCTTTTAATAAATGTACACTTTTTATTGTTCATCATACCCCCCAACCAACTTATTACTAGTCCCTAGTAATTTAAGTGAAAAACTTTAAAAAGACAAATTCTTATCCTAATTAATAATTGTTTTCTTTCTTTCTAAATGATCAAACAAGTAAATTCTCATGTACTTTTTATCCTTCTTCCATACACACATAAAATAAGGTATTAATCAATTCATTGTGCCCACAATATCCACAGGTCTCGTTGAAAATAAAGTAATATTTTTATCTAAATATTATATTAGAGTTTACACTTTTTAGCCATGAAAGTTTATTTATAAATACAAAAAAAAAAGATTTTTTTTTTTAAATAATGATGCATCTTTAATCCTCGTAACGAGCTTTGGGCCAGTGATTCCCAAATCAGTTGGCTTTAGTGCACTAGGTATTAAGACACCCATACAGACCTAATTGCTCAGATCTCAGATATTAAAAAGAAAAAGTGTCTGATTTGCTTAAGCTTTCTCTTTAACCATGTAACGAGCTTTAAGCCAGGGACTCCCAGACCAGTTGACCTTAGGGCACTAAGTGTTAAAACACCCCTACACACTTATTAGTCAAAAAATTATTGTTAGTTTGTATGTAGTTTATTTATTTTTTTTTGAAAAACATAAAAGAAAATAAACAGAAAATATTTTTTTACACACAAAATAACAACAAAGTAAAAACAACATAAAAGAAACTTTTTTTTTGAAAACACAAAAAAATGATTTTTTTGAACGAAAAACATAGCAATGAAACATAAAAATAAAAACTATCTAGTCAACTATTCCCTCCCCCAACCAATTTGAGACATTGTCCCAATGTCTGAAAAACAAGAAGTATAGTTTAGAAGACATTCGTTAGTGTGGAATTGACAATTGAATCTACAACTAATTAAAAGAAAAGGAAAAAATTATAGATTAAGATTCAAGTCCACTCTGCGCTTCTTGCCCCGATCGTTACCAGACCAATTCAACTTGGAAAGAATGGGGTCGATTTTTGGTTCATAAGAAAAAAATTGGTCAATTAAATAATCAATTTTTCTTGCAGTTATGAAGATATCTTTTACCAATTTTGAAATAAACCCATTTCTTTTGGCATCTTCAAGAAATACAAAAAGAAAATCGAAAAATCCGTCAACATTATGTAGTCCAATGGGTTTTTGGTGAATGTTCAAGTTCGCTCATGACGCAACTGTGAATATTTCTTCCAACGTGCCCACCCACATGGTAAAGTAATAAAAACGTAGTATGATCGATCATTTCATTAAGTCTTTCATACATACCTGAGCCAATGCATTCTTCTCCATTTGATTTTCCGATGAGGTTTTCCTTTGTCAAAGGTTTTGGAATGATCCCCAATATTTGACTGTCATCTTCTTGCACGGCCTTTGAAACACACCCATATCAATCAAAGATCGCCACCACCATATACTAAGTGCATGTATCTTTCCGCTATAACTCTACCCAATTCTTGTGCAGCCTCAAAAAATTATGGTTTAGTTCCAGAGCTAGTTCCACAAAATACACAGATATTAGTAACTCGTCGTCTTGAAGTTTTCTCCATTTTTTGCTATCTCTCTTATCTATATGTGTTGACGAGAGAAATGACGAGCTAAATTATGGATCATGAAAAAGGATGAGTAATAAATGCACTAGTACCTGCAAAATGATAATTTTCAGATGAACATTAAAATAGATCATGAAAGTCAAAAAGTTTAGATACTGTTGGCAAAAGTAAAGAAAATCAAAACAGTAAATTAAACTAAATCAAAACATTAATTTAAAGTAAAGAAAATCAAAATAATAAATTGTAAAATATGTACTGGTAGTTGTGATTGTGGCTCACATCTTCCTCTGGTTTTACGTCTAGTAAGGCTTGAACACCCTCTATGGGTCGGGATAGGCTTCCCATCCGATTTTCTTATAAATTGGCAAACATAGGTTTCCCATCCAATTTTCTTATAAATGGGCAAACAAGGTTTTTTAAAGTCAGATTCCCAAGCCTGTATTGTTGTCTTTGTTTCTGAAATTGTGTATGCAAATTGCGAATTACTCGATGAACATGTCCACTATGATGCGTC
>SKCR01003385.1:0-84828 GCA_019454045.1 Zanthoxylum bungeanum | reverse complement strand
CATTATATGTTTGTAGGAGCATTATCATTTGGATACGGTTGGACTTCTTGCCATGAGATGTGAACTTGTTGGGCCATTTAAACTGGACGAGTTCACTCCTATGACAGTTAGCCCAAAAGCTTCTAAAATGATGATGGGCCGATTTATGTGAAAATTTTAATAAGTTGATATATTCCTTGTATCACATGCATCTCATTCATTTCATGCATACACGCATCATGTTAATTCTTGTGTCTAAAACCCATCATAGATACCTGTTGGTTATGAAAGATGGCAGACTTGTCAAAAGACCGAGCAGCCACCAAGAGTACCGGCAGAAGACCTAACCCAACGGAATAGAAAATTCATTCATGCATGCATGCATACACGTAACATATTTGCATCGTTTTTGTGTTTGTTCTGTTTTGTAATAACAGTTTTCAAAAGAGAAAAAGAGAAAGCGTCAAAGGCAAGCTAACCAGAAGCAGCAACAATATAATGTCAGCAGTTTTCAGGAATGAATCACAGGGGCGAGGCCCATATCAATATCAGTCTGGGGGCGAGGCCCATATAAGTATCAGTTTGGGGCGAGGCCCACATAAGTATCAGTTTGGGAATGAGTCCCAGGGCCGAGGTCCACATCAGCATCAGTTTGGGGATGAGTCACAGGGCCGAGGCCTACATCAGTATCAGTTTGGGGATGAGTCCCAGGGTCGAGGCCCACATCCGTATCAGTTTGGGGATGAGTCCCGAGGGTCAAGGCCCACATCAGTATCAGCTGAGGGCGAGGCCCATATTAGTATCAGTTTGGGGCGAGGCCCATATCAGTATTAGTTTGGGGGCGAGGCCCATATCAGTATCAGTTGGGGGCGAGCCCCACATCAGTATCAGCTGGGGGCGAGGCCCATATCAGTATCATTTTGGGGCGAGGCCCGCGTCAGTATCAGTTTGGGGCGAGGCCCATATCAGTATCAGTCTGGGGGCGAGGCCCATGTCAGTATCAGTTGGGGGCGAGCCTACATGAGGATCAGTTTGGGAATGAGTCCCAGGGCCGAGGCCCACATCAGCATCAGTTTGGGGATGAGTCCCAGGGCCGATGCCTACATTAGTATCAGTTTGGGGATGATTCCCAGGGCCAAGGCCCACATCAGTATCAGTTTGGGGATAAGTCCCGAGGGTCGAGGCCCACATCTGCATCAGTTTGGGGGCGAAGCCCATATCAGTATCATTTTGGGTGCGAGGCCCATATCAATATCAGTTTGGGGGTTAGGCCCTTATCGATATCAGTTTGGGGGCGAGGCCCACATCTGTGTCGGTTTAGGGGGCGAAGCCCACATCAGCATCATGCATCCATACATACATGCATACATATCATATACATATAATTTTTATTTTGTTCGCAGGATTGTAGAGGTAAAGGCCATCTCATCACGCAACAGATGCCGAAAATGACGTTCCAAAATGGAGCACACACAGCAAATGCCGAAAATGGAGTTCCAAAATGGAGCACACACAACAGATGCCGAAAATGGCGTTCCAAAATGGAGCACACACAGAAAATGCCGAAAATGGCATTCTAAAATGGAGCACACACAACAGATGCCGAAAATGGCGTTCCAAAATGGAGCACACACAGCAAATGCCGAAAATGGCGTTCTAAAATGGAGCACACACAACAGATGCCGAAAATGGCGTTCCAAAATGGAGCACACGCAACAGATGCCGAAAATGGCATTCCAAAATGGAGCACACACAACAGATGCCGAAAATGGCACTCCAAAAATGGAGCACGGTTCGGGAATGAACCAGGGGTCACAGCACCTCACCACCAAATCAACTCAAGTCAACACATGGAAAGTCAAGTGGCAGCTGGCGAGCCAGGTAAGTGAAAATTCATTGCATAACTTTGATAGGATTGTCACTGTTACACATTACACAAGTCCCATCAAAGTGGGGGCGACTGTAGGCACTGCATTTTTGCATGTGAGTCCCTATGATGAGTCTCATTTGGAGGCACTACCTTTTTAGTCGAGGAAGTTGCGGGAAACAGTTGTCAGAAGGGAATCGGCATTTCGTTAAATTTTATCCGCATGTTTAGCTCCAAGCTCGCTCGTTAGACCTCCGTTTTAAAGCACATTTGGCCTAAAAAACCCAGAACCATTTAACCTTGGCCCAAAACCACTCACCAAACCAACACAACCACTAGCCCACCTAGGCCCACACGCCCATGGCCTCTAAAATACACCCAAATTAAACTAAATATTAATTAAATTAAATATTAACTAAATAAAATATTAATAAAGTCATTTACCAAATTAAAATATTGTAACTTCATAATCCAAAATATTATATACTAAATTAAAGAAAACATTAAATCAAATCATACCTAATTAAGATAAATCACAAATATTATATACCTTACTTAACCAATATCATGCCTAAACAAGATAAATCAAATATTCAACCTTCCTAATTCACCAAAATTTGTCCCTCCAATCAATCAAATCCTTTCCTTGTTTGACACCAAATCCAATTTATTCATTGTGAGACAAGGGGAAGCCCTAGCCTATGTCTATATAAAAAACCCAAAACCAAAGCCAACCCCTACCTCAATCCTCTCTCTCACGCAAAAAGCCAACAAAAACAAGAAATGAACACCAAGTAAATCCTAAAACTATTCACTCTCTCGGCAAAAAAAAAAAAAAAAGAAACAGACAACACACAAGAAAACCCTAACCCCACTCACAGCCATGCACAACCACTTTACTTGACCAGCCATCCTAAAAATGCCCCTTACTAGCCCTCCTCACATATTACCTCTTCACAAGTAATTCACGCCCTTGACCTACTGCTTTCACGTCCACTAACCACGCTCCACGCCCTCGCCACATGCCCTGAGCCTAGCAACCCTTACCCTCAACTACCTTGGCCTCATGCTAATGCATCAATGCCCCTGCTCACAGCCTTCAACACTATTCGCCTTCAACAGACAACACTCACGCCATACGTCCATAAGTCCCCACGCCACAATTCACAGCCTCCACCTAACCTTCACGATTGATTGCCCACAAAGCCAATAAACTCACCCATACACTAGCACCACCTAGCCAGCTCCACGCACTGACCGACCATTCAAAGCATCACTGCCCCTCCTAACTCACGCCACACGTTCAGCGCACAAAGACACTGCCACCAAAATAGTTGTCTCAAAATAGTAGCCTAATACAACCAAAACAGTAACCAGAAACTGCAGTCCAAAACAGCAGGAAACGGAGTGAAAACAACGACCAAAATAGCAAAACAGCGAGCTAAGACGTTAATCCAGTGAACCGGAAAAGTTGCGGTGTGATAGCCCTTCCGACGGCCGTGAAACTCGAGTTCGAAAGTCGACATAAAAGGTTAGACCTGAGGGTATTTTTCACATCCGTTTTCAGTTATATGTTTATTATTTATTGAGTTTCGTTCGCATGATTATTGTGTTAAAGTACATGTTGTGGCCCTTGAATAGATAGAAAATGCATGTATTATGAAATGATGTATGTTGTGGCCCTTTGAATAAAACGGAAAATGTGTCGCCTCTTGTGGTATATAGGATCGAAACCCGGACATAAATTTCATAGCCGATTCCGAATGGACGGTAGTATGATCTGTACTTGGGATACAACTCCACGTACCACTTGAGTAAACGACACATATTTCGTTTTATGTTGTTTTGATTTGTTTATTATTTGCTACTTGATTTTCGCATGTTATTTGTTTCTGTAATGATTAGATAAAGCTCATGGGCTTAGTTAGTGCGATTAAAGGTCCTCTATTTTGAGAGGTTAAAATCATTTACCACGATGTTTTGCCGTGCCTTTTGTTTCATTATTCGCTTTTCTTCGCATGTCATCTTCTTGCATAATCATGCATTATGTTGCATTGCGCATGGGCTTAGTAAGTCGGATTAAAGGTCCCCTATTTCGAGGGGCTAAAATCCTTTACCACGATGCTTTGTCATGCCTTTTAGCCCGTTATTATTTATTAGGTGTCATCTGTTCATCTGTTCATGTATGTGTCATGTTGTTTACTACATTTTGGAGGTCAATACTGTAACCCCGTTCGAATGCATTTCAGAATGCCACACGAACGAGAACCTTCTGTTTACCATTTGAATGCGTTTTTGAACGCTACACGAACGTGCATACGCTGAATTGAGTAATTTTCATCACATGTCATGCATAATTGTTTCTTAGGTGATTTCTCTTGTATCATGTAATCAATCATACTCTTTGTATCCTTGTATTTATCTATTTGGCATGTTCATGAGATGGTATTCAAGCTTGATTAGGTCATTAGTATGTTACTTGGTTCTTATGTATTATTTAGCCTATTTGGTTGTTCATTTTCAAGCATGATTAGTCATTTGTTTTACGTTTGGAATTTGCATTATGCTGTTGTTCTTTGTTTTCCGCATTATATGATTGAAACATGTTCATGAGAATTCTGTGTGCTATTGAATGTTTGCCGTTATGATGATTACTTTCATGCATGTGAACTTAAAAAGTAGAATACTCCTTGGAAATAAATGTTGCTTAGGCTTGGTAAAATTATTGCACAAATCATTTCATTACAAGTGGCATAAGTAAGGGACCATTCCGAACCCAACGGTTTGAGGTCTTCCCTTGCGAGGGGTGAGTGCGGCCTTAAATCTCATTTTCCCGGTTCACACCGGGTGGTGACTCCATCATTCTCTAGTTTAGTCCCCCGCGGGCTACTTCGTACTCCCTACTAGACCACGATCCTGGGACAACATGCGTAGCCTAGTTTGTGTGTCACACACGTACACAACTGCGAGCAACTTCTTTTCAGTGGTTTTGTAGTTGAGTTGAGCTTCATTCAAAGTTCTACTGGAGTAGTAAATGGTGTGGAAAATATTTGCTTTGCGTTGTCCCAAAACTGCACCTACAGCAAAATCACTAGCATCGCACATCACCTCAAATGGAAGGGTCCAATCTGGTGCTACAATGATGAGAGCATAGACCAGCTTCTGTTTTAGGATTTCAAAAACTTCATGACATTCTTTGGTGAAGTTGAAAGGCACATCCTTCTCCAGAAGATTGCAAAGAGGTTTTGCAATTTTGGAAAAGTCTTTGATAAATCTCCTGTAAAAACCTGCATGTCCAAGAAAGCTCTGAATCCCTTTTACTGATGTCGATGGAGGTAATTTCTCAATTGTTTCGATCTTTTCTTTGTCTACCTCGATTCCCTTTTGTGAGATCCAATGTCCAAGAACAATGCCTTTCTGTACCATGAAGTGGCATTTCCCTAGTTGAGTACCAGGTTGGTATCTTCACATCTTTGTAACACCTGTTCCAAATTTTGCAAACAGTGGTCAAAAGAATCTCCAAACACAGAGAAGTCATCAATAAAAACTTCAATACTCTGATCCAGCATGTCTGAGAAGATGGCCATCATGCAAAGCTGAAATGTGGCGGGAGCATTACATAATCCAAATGGCATTCAACGGAAAGCAAAAGTACCATAGGGACATGTAAATATGGTTTTTTCCCGATCTTCTAGGTCGATGGTAATCTGATTGTATCCAGAATATCCGTCCAGAAAGCAATAGAACTCATGTCCCACCAGTCTATCTAACATCTGGTCAATGAATGGTAGCGGAAAATGGTCCTTTCTCGTGGCTTTGTTCAGCTTTCGGTAGTCCATGCATACTCTCCATCCAGTCACTGTTCTTGTTGGAATTAGCTCGTTATTTTCATTCATGACTACAGTGATTCCTCATTTCTTTGGCATACACTGCATATGACTCACCCAAGTGCTGTATGAGATGGGGTAAATGATGTCAGCATCCAACCATTTGATGATTTCTTTCTTTACGACTTCTTTCATGATTGGATTGAGTCTTCGTTGATGCTCCACTGTGGGTTTGTATTCATCGTTCATCAGAATCTTATGAATGCAAAATGATGGACTAATGCCTCTAATGTCTGCTATAGTCCAGCCAATGGCTCTCTTGTGTTCTTGTAATACTCTCAGTAACTTTTCTTCCTGCTCCAATGTTAGTAAAGAAGAAATAATAACATGTAATTCAGAAGAGTTTCCAAGAAATGCATACCTGAGATGGCTCAGAAGTGGTGGTTCTTCAATCGAAGGCTTAATTTGATCTATCTTTGGCAGTTCCAGGCTTTCCACTTGTGGTGTCGCTTTGAATCGGAATGGTTTGTCAAGGTAGTTGATACATTCCAGGATTTCAGCATCTAGCTCGTTGTCAGTCATGTTGGTGATGCAAGCTTCAAGTGTATCCGTGGGATTTGGCTCAGTTTCCTAAACGATAGTATCAACAACATCAATTCTGAAACATTCTTCTTCCTTTTCTTCACTCGGGAATTTCATGGCTTTGAAAACATTGAAAGTAACTTCTTGGTCCTGAACTTTCATAGTTAGTTCTCATTTTTGTACATCAGTCATAGTTCGTCTTGTCGCCAAGAATGGTCTTCTAAGGATGATAGATACATCTTTGTCTTCTTCCATGTCAAGGATAGTGAAATCTGCTGGAAGAATGAGTTTGTCAACTTTGACCAGCACATCTTCAACAACACCTCTTGGAAATGCGAGCGTTCGATCAGCAAGTTGTAGTGAGACTGATGTAGGCATTGCTTCTCTAATTTGCAGTTTCCTGTAAATAGAAAAAGGCATCAAATTAAAACTTGCACCTAAGTCACATAAAGCCTTACCGATTTAATGTTCTCCAATGGTGTATGGGACAGTGAAAATCCCAGGATCTTTCAACTTCGGGGGAAGTTTCCTTTGAATGATGGCACTGCATTCTTCCGTCAATGCTACTGTCTCGTAATCTCCCAATCTCCGTTTTTGTGAAAGAATGTGTTTCATGAATTTTACATAGCTGGGCATTTCTTCCAAAGCTTCGGCAAATGGGATGTTGATGTGCAGCTTTTTGAAAACCTCCAAGAAACGAGCAAACTGCTTGTCCAGTTTGTTTTTCTGAAGTCGTTGTGGAAAAGGTGGAGGTGGAGTGATTTGATCTTTTTCCTTTGCATCTTTTTCCTCGGTCTGTTGCTCTGCTTCTTTTGGAATTTCTTCAACGGATGCCTTGATTCCAATATCTTTATTGATCTCAGTACCTCTTTTCAAAGTAATGGCTTGACATTGCTCCTTCCCTCGGTTCCTTGGATTTGGTTCATTATTGCTGGGAAGATTTCCTGGCGGTCTGTAACTCTGAGCATTGGCTAGTTGTCCAATTTGATTCTCCAGTACTTTGATGGAAGCAGATTGGCTTTGAAATATAGCATCATATGATGCTTGTTGCTTTTTGAACATCTCTGCAATCTATTCTTTCATTTCTGGTTCTTTTTCATGTCCCTGGCCTTTGTTCTGTTGTTGAAAACCTAGTGGTGGATAGTTCTGCTTTTGCAATCCAGGTGGTGGATTGTTCTTTTGCCCTGAATTGTTGCTCCATGAAAAATTGGGATGATTCCTCCACCCTGGGTTGTATGTGTTGGAATATGGATTGTTCCCCTGTCTGTTGAAATTGTTGACATAATTCACTGTTTCTTCAAGTTGGTTTGGTTCCGGTGCTCCTCCATATGGTGAACTTGTGGATCCAGTGGTAAGAGTCTCCACGAATTTGCATATTTGATCCATCTTAGTGTTGACTGTTGTATTGGCTCCAACTTCATAAATTCCTGTAATTCTTTGGATCATACTCCTTTCTGTTGGCCACAAGGAATTGTTGTTGGCCATTTCTTCGATTAGGTCCTAGGCTTGATCTTCTCCTTTTTCCATCAAAGCTCCTCCAGTAGCAGCATCAATTGTGGTTCTCATCAGTCCAGAAAGTCCATTATAGAAAGTTTGGACTTGAAGCCATTTTGGAATCTCATGGTGAGGATATTTCTGGAGAAAATCTTTGTACCATTCCCAAGCTTCGTAGAGAGTTTCCGAGTCTTGTTGTACAAAGGATGTGATGTCATTCCTCAGCTTTCCAGTTCTGGCTGGTGGAAAGTACATTGCAAGAAATTTGGTGGGTAAAGTGTTCCAAGTTGTGATGGAACCTGCTGGTAGTGAATGTAGCCAAGCTTTAGCTCTGTCTTTCAAGGAGTATGGAAAAACCCGCAGTCTTATTACTTATTCAGCTTCTCAGTTGTAATTGAAAGTGTCGTAAACTTCCAGAAAGTTGCTGATGTGGGTATTAGGATCTTCAGTTGCTTTTCCCCCAAACTGAACTGACTACTGAATCATCTGATGCATGTTTCGATGTCACATGCATTTGCTGGTAAATGAGGAAGTACAATACAGGAAATGAAGCCGTCTGACAGGCGTAAACACACACGTATAATGCAAGCGTACGTATCGTTCAAGTAGTATAAAAATATCGATCCCACGAGGACTTAATATCAAATCTATTAATTTTATGAGGTCAAATGATTACTAGTATCTAACAGGTTGTTTGATTGATTTGAAATGGTGACGATTCTAAATTTAAAAACAAGTAAATAAAATTGTTCGAAAGTAGGTTTTAAGAAAATTCAATATTATAAACTATCTAGGGTTGTGATTTCTTTTAATATTATTTTAAAGATGAAGTGGTTATCTTAAAGTTGGGTATATATTGATTTATTAACCTGGAACACTAAATTATGTAAAAGCCTCTTCCGATGGTCAATTACAAATACCTAGTATAATCCAATTGAACCATATGTCTATGTCAACCAAATTACCTAGATTCATTAAGATTAAGTTCCAATTAAGGCTACCCCCGCCCGACAGGTATATTCCTATCCTGTAAGGAAATCTATTAAGGGTTATCTATCCTCAAGGAAGATCGTGGGCTATTGAGTCTAAGGTCTCTTAAACTTAAAATACCTATGTCTAGTTTATTTTAAGTTTACCTAGTCAATTTCATTAATGGCCAGTTAATTAAAAAGCATTAAGATTAAGACTCAATAAATAAATCCTTATATTACCCAAACTATAATCTAACCCGTTATAAACCGGTGATATTAAAAGTCATCACAATCCCAGATAACTAATTTAGTTACAACACATAACTAGGGCTGGTAAAAACTTGAAAATAAAAGACTTGAAGTAAAAATGCGGCAAAGTAAATACTGAAAAGTAAATTACAATAAAATAAAACGCTAAGGTAAAAGGAATTACTTTTACTACTACTAATTTAGATATCTCCCATAAAATAATATATAAACTTGTGATAATATTACCAACCGACCAATCTGGCGGTATCCTGATTAAGTCAAATTAAGTCCAACCAGCCATTAAGGCGGTAATATTTGTCCATAAACCAGCCATAAAGGCGGAACCAAATTTAAAATTACCAACCGACCAATCTGGAGGTATCCTTGATCAGTCAGGTTTAAACCAGATTAAAATTTAAAATTACCAACCGACCAATATAGCGGTATCCTTTTTAAGTCAAATTTTAAATAGTGAATATATTATTTTTAAGAGAGATTAATCTAAATAGAATAGTAAAATAATTACCTTTCACCCTAGCTGGGGAAGTTACCTCCTCATGGTGAATAGTAAAAACTGTAAAAATAAAGAAAGTAAATTACTATTATTACAAAAAGTAATTAAAATTATTACAAAACTAAAAGCTAAAAATTAAAAGAAACTTAGAGAGAGAAGAACTCCCTATTTACATCAAAGAAATGGAAGAGAATGGTACAACAAAATCTGAAATCTCGAGCTGAATTTATAGGCCTCGGTGGGGTTCCAGCGTCGCGACGCCAGGGTCTTGCACTTCGGTACGCTGGAACAGTGAGGCGTGCACAAGGACGGCTTGACACGTGGCGATTCGGATAAGAAGATAAGACGACACGTTGCGAGGCGGCTGACAACTCAATAATTGATGCTGATGTGGCGCTGACGTGGCAAGGCGGCTGAGAGAAATTGTCGGCACAGTAGGATTGCGACACGTGGCGACACGTGTCATGCTGTGATTGGCTGATGATGACGTGGCATGCTGACTCGGTTGACCTACTGACGTGGATGATGACATGGAAAGACGCGTGGAAGAGTTGACTCGTTGACCGGATGACATGGCGACACGTAGGATGACACGTGGCACACGTGGAAATAGTAATTGTCGGCACCGTAGGATGATGACACGTGTTACGATGCACGTTAGCAGATCGGCTGTGATGGTGACACGTGGCACGGCGCATGTTAGCAAAGTCAAACTTCTCAAATTCTGAACCCTTGACCCGGCGCACGTTAGCAGCTCTGGTGCACGTTAGGCGTCGCGACGTGATAAAATTACCGAAATGCCCTTTTTGCCAATTTTTCTTGTTTTGGTCCAAATCACATCCAGAATGTCCTGAAACTTTATTTATGTACAAAATAATACAAAACACATCAAAATATTCACAAAACTCAAGAAACTATATAAAATATTAGGTTTAAATGAGTGGGAAATAGTGATAGAAATATCACTCATCACACCCCCAAACCTAACATTTTGCTAGTCCTCAAGCAAAACACAAAATAAAATAACATAATAAAATTTAACTAAGCCACTTTCGTAGGGATCATGGTTGCATTTAGCGTATGCAACAAGCCTTTAACCCCTAGGTGTCCCTAGTGGACGAGTTGTAGTCTCGTGAGGGTTTACAGCAATGATACCCACAAACATCTTACAAAAGTAAAAAGGTAGTAAAACTAATGCACACAAAAGCAAAAAGATAAGAGAAAAGAGAATAAAGAAGTTAGTGACTACCCAGGTGAAATTTCTACTCCAAGTTATTAGTTGTTTTGTTTCTTTCTAAATTACCGAATAAGTAAATTCTCCAATTATATTTACCATTCTCCATATACACAGCCAATAAAATATTAATCAACTCATTTTTGCCCACAACAGTCTTAAGTGAAGTTGATAAGAGAGTAATATTTTTGTCCTAAAGTTCTATCAGATTTCACACCTTTTTGTAGCAATGGAATAATTTTTCTGATTTTTTTTGATTTTTTCTTTGATTTTTCACTATTTTTTTTATTTATATACAATATCTTCCATCTATGTAGCGAGTGTTGTGTCGGTGGCTCCCAAACTAGTTGGCTTTAGGGCACCCGGTGTTAAGATACCCCTACGGACTTAATTACTCAGACTTCATATATATATTTTTGCAGCATCTTTGATCCATGTAGCGAGCTTTGGGCCAGTGACTCCCAAACTAGTTGGTGTTAGGGCACTAGGTGTTAAAACACCCTTACAGACTTAATAACTCGGATCTCAGATTTTTAATTTTTTTTTTTTTTTACTCCATCACTTTTTGAGATGCTTCCTCCAAATAAACTAGAGCACTGAATAGTACAAACTTTTCAATTTTAGCTCATGTCCGTATGTTTCCATATATGTTGATAATACCTGCCAACTGAGCATATAAAGATCCATTTTAGTCAATTTTATGGAGAATTCACAAATTAAATAATTCTAAATGAAATAAACAAAAATTAACTTGTTTCAAAAATGGTTTGAGATACGTATCAGGAGTGAAAACTCCTTACTCAGCTATCTCTTACCAATTCTACCTTTTTAGTCAAAATAAAAGAACGCAAAATATTTTTTTGTATTTTTCGAAAAATTTTGGACTAAAAATAAAAATAACACACAAACTAAAAACAAGGTAGATTTCCCGTTGTAGATTCCCCAGAGGGAGGGTGGAGCGAGACTCTCTTAAGTACCGAAGCCTCTTAGGCTCTTATCGCTTGGTGTCAGGAATAAACAACGAGTCCTCCACATTAGTCTATCACAATGAGCTATGGGTGAATGATTATCTAGGTGCCTTCACAGCTTTTCCTTATAGAAAGGTAGTGAGTGAAGGAAGACACCAAACCATCACCTGCTCCCTAAACAGTAGAAGAAGAGTTTAGAAGATAATACCTGGTTAGTTGAATTTCTACAAGAAATTTAAGGTTAAGATCCAGATTAACACGACGCCTTTTACCACGATCGTCCTCGGACCAATTTATCTTTGAAAGGATAGGGTCAACTTGTGGTTCATAGGCTAAGAGTTGGTCAATTAGATCCGGAGCAGTTCTGGCAGTAAAGAGTAGTTCTTTTAAAGGTTTTGACACGAACCCATTTCTCCGGGCATCATCAAGAAACACACAAAGAAAATCATAAAATCCATCAACGTTGAGCAGCCCAATTGGTTTCTGATGTATGTTCAGGTTCGCCCAAGATAGTACTATAAAAATTTCCTCCAATGTACCCAAGCCACCTGGCAAAGCAATAAAAGCATCAGCACGGTTTATCATTTCTACCAGTCGTTCAGACATACCTGGCACAATAAGTTCCTCTCCTTTTGATGATCCAATAAGATTTGCCTCTACAAAGGGTTTTGGGATGATTCCCAAAACGTGACTGCCTTCTTCCTCTACAGCCTTTGAAACGATCCCCATAAGTCCAAGATTTCCTCCGCCATATATTAAGTGCATATTCCTTGCAGCGAAGACTCGACCCAATTCCTGTGCTGCTTCTATGTATTGTGGTTTAGTTCAACACTACTACCGCAAAACACACAGATGTTTTCAACTCGTCTTCTTGAAGTGGCTTCCATGTTTTACTCTGGATGTCTTCAAAAGTGTAATGATGAGTTGAATTTATAACACCTGAAAAGGGTGAGTAAAATAATAGCACTAGTATCTGCCAAATGACAATTATTAGTTAAACAAATCGTGATAGTAAAAAAGGTTTGGATCCTGTCTACGAAAATAAAACAACAAAACAAATCACAATGATTGGGAAAAGACAAAGAGATATAATATGTACAAAAATTTACAGTTTGATTGACGTCTATGCGTCAGGGACAAGCTTCCCATCCAATTTTCTTATAAATTGGCAAATAGGGTCTTTTGAGTCAGATTCCCAAGACTTAACAGTTGTCTTTCTTTTTAAAATTGTGTATGTAATTTGCGAAAGGCTATGTGAACATATCCACTGGGATGCGTCTCAAGAGTCGAAGATATATCATCTAAAGACTCTTTACTCAAGCCATCCCTAATGAATTTAATTTTGTCTTCGCGATTATCAGACATCATTCCTAAAGAACGACAACGAGTATTGCAATTCCAATGTGCACATTTATAACAAACACCCATTTGCTTAGCTCTACGTTTCTTTGCATAGGTACTTCTTCCAAAACCAGGCAGATTTTTAATAAAAGAGTCAGAAGACTCACTTGCCAATCGGACTCGTGCTTCAATTACCCAACGAATGTCATTAGGAACACCGTGAATTGTCAGTAACCTCATCCGTTCTAATCGAACTTGCGAGAGCTTCTTACATCTTGAAATGTCTTAATCTGAAAAAACTAAACACACAAAATTAAATCACATCAAATCACAATATATACAAAAATTGCATGGGTTGCCTCCCTGCGAGCGCTAAGTTTTAAGTCATCAGCTAGACGTGACTGCCTGAACGTTATGCTGGATCTGAAAGTGTGACACTTTCTTTTTGTCGCTCAAATGATTCTCCCCAGTAGTGTTTCACACGCTGACTATTAACTTTGAATGTGTTGTTGGTGTTAGGATCCAGTAACACAACAGCTCCATAAGGTAAAACCTGAGTGATCACAAATGGACCTGACCACCTAGATTTCAATTTTCCACGGAAAAGTTTCAATCTCGAGTTGTAAAGTAACACCAGCTGCCTTGGTTCCAACTGTCTGTGCACTATTTTTCGGTCATGCCATTTCTTTGTCTTTTCTTTGTATAATCTGGCATTCTCATAAGCCTGTAGGCGAAATTCCTCCAATTCCTTAAGTTGGTGAAGTCTTTTCTCTCCTGTAGCTTGTGAATCAAAATTCAACTTCTTCAGTGCCCAGTACGCCTTGTACTCAAGCTCAACTGGTAGATGGCACGCTTTCCCAAACACCAATCGATATGGAGACATACCAATGGGTGTCTTGTAAGCTGTCCGGTAGGCCCATAATGTATCATCTAGTTTTGTTGACCAGTCCCTCCTTGTTGATCCAACGGTTCTTTCTAGGATTCTTTTGATTTCCTTGTTTGAAACCTCAACCTGTCCATTTGACAGTGGATGGTAAGCTGTAGCAACCTTGTGAGTAACTCTATATTTGGATAGGAGTGCATCGAAGTATTTGTTGCAGAAATGAGAGCCACCATCACTGATGATTGCACGAGGTGTTCCAAACCGAGTGAAAATATTCTTTTTCAGGAATTTGATTACGACTTTTGAATCATTGGATGGCATCGCAATTGCTTCGACCCATTTGGAGACGTAATCTACAGCAACCAGGATGTACAAGTTTCCGAATGATGGAACAAAGGGTCCCATTAAATCAATACCCCATACATCGAATATTTCCACTTCTAGAATATTTTGCAATGGTCCTTCGTTTCTCCTGGAAATATTCCCATTCTCTGGCACCTGTCACATTGAAAAGCAAAGGGATAAGCATCTTTAAAAAGAGTGGGCCAGAACAAACCTGATTGTAGGACTTTGGCTGCAGTTTTGTTTCTGCTGAAGTGTCCACCATATGGTGATGAATGACAGTGCTGCAAAACACTGTTGATTTCCTCATGTGGAACACACCGTCTCAATAATTGATCAGCACAGCGTTTGAACAGGTACGGTTAATCCCAGACATAATGCTTGACTTCAAACAAGAACTTCTTCTGTTGCTGAGTTGTCCATTCCAACGGCCATTTTCCTGACACAATGTAGTTGACATAGTCAGCATACCAAGGGACTTCCTATTGTTTCATGGCAAACAGCTGTTCATCTTGAAAAGTTTCTTTGATTGACAGATCTTTGTCAGCTGTTTCTCCATTCTCGAGCCTCGATAGATGATCTGCTACCTGTTTCTCTATTCATTTCCTGTATCTGATCTCCACGTCAAATTCTTGCAGAAGAAGTATCCAACGGATCAATCTGGGTGTGGGGACACAGGAACTGGGCGACGCATGCTGTCCCGGGCTCGCGGCCCGGTCGGGAGTACGGAGTAGCCACGGGGGACTAAACCGGAGAATAATGGAGTCGCCACCCGGTGTGAACCGGGAAAATGAGATTTAAGGCCACACTCACCCCTCGCAATGGAAGACCTCAAACCGTTGGGTTCAGAATGGTCCCTTACTTATGCCACTTGTAATGAAAGGATTTATATAATAATTTAATCAGGCTTAAGTAACACTTATTTCTAAGAGTATCATGCTTCTACATTCACATATATACATCAACAAGTTCATCTAAATTTATATGTAACACATTATTCGAATTTGCATACAGCCTATTTGCATGTAATCTATGTCTCAATTTGCATACATAAGGATTATCATACGGCAAGCATACAGGTTAATTAACCCATTGGTGGACACAGAAACGCAAACAAATAGCATTCTTACTAGCATGCATATTATGAAAAGATATTTAAGCACATAACAGAAATAGACGACTAGAGGGGTAATACAAATGCATAACATAAAAAAAGGGTAACTATATGCTAATATGGACATGTCGTAATATGATGCAAGAGGATCTGTTTATCGTGTGCGTTCATGCAGCGTTCGTAGAAGCGTTCGAATGGTATACAGAAGGTTCTCGTTCGAGTAGCGTTCGTAAACGCGTTCGAACGGTAATGAAACAGAATACTCGTGTTCGTATGGCGTTTGTTAACGCGTTCGAACAGAAATGAAACAGAATGCTCACGTTCGTATGGCGTTTGTGAACGCTTTCGAACAGAAATGAGACCTGATGCATGATAAGTCAAAATGCACGAACGTTCGAGTTGCGTTCGTGGACGCGTTCGAACGGGGACAGATATGATGCATGAAATGGGACGTAATACATAAATGGCGAATAGCACAATGTGAGGCGCGACAAAGCATCGTGGTAAAGGGCTTTAACCCTTCCTCATAGGGGATCTTTCATTCCACTTACTACGCCCATGCGCTCGATCGCATCATGAATACAACCATAAAGACAATCATATCAAACTAAGTATGCCCGATTGAACACATCTTACATCCAACAGAACACACATCAACCGGCGCGGCAAAGCATCGTGGTAAAGGGCTTTAACCCCTCCCCATAGGGGATCTTTCATTCCACTTACTAAACCATGCGCTCGATTGAGTCATGCATACATAAGCAACATGCAAAATTCAAATGACGAAAAGTAAATAAACCAAAGAAACAAAAAACAAAATAGGGTGCCGTTTACTCAAGCGGTACGTGGAGTTGTGTCCCAAGTACAGATCATATTACCGTCCATTCGGAATCGGCTATGAAATTTATGTCCGGGTTTCCATCCGATATACCGCGAGAGTTGACACATCTCTCATTTTATTCCACAGCCACAACATACAACATCTCATAATTCATGCATATTTATCTACTCAAGGGCCACAACATGCATTTCAACATGACAATCGTGCAAGCAATATTTAATAAATAATACAAAAAAATGAGTGTGAAAGATACCCTCAGGTCTAACCTTTTAAGCCGTCTCTCGGACTCGCGTTTCACGAAGATCAGAAGGGGTTAAGCTCCGCAACTTTTCTGGTTCACTGGTTTGCCTTTTCCTTCGCTGTTTTGCCGCTCAAGCTACTGTTTCGGCTCCGTTTTGCTGCTGTTTCCTTGTGGTTTCGCTGCCGTTTCCTCTGTATTTTCTGCTTACTATTTTTGGGTGTCTTCTTGCTGTAATTTTCCTGTGAGTTGTGTATGAGCTAGAGAAAAATGCATGTCTTGGAGAGGGGTTGTTTATATAGAGAAGGGTTAGGGCTTCACCTTGTCTCACAAGGAAGGGATTTGGTGCATTCAATGAGGATTTGATTTGGTGTTGAGCAAGGAAAGTCAAGGATTGAGGGGGGACAAATCTTGGCTAGATTAGGAAGTCAAAATATTTAATTGGTTATGATTGATTTTAATTAGGCATGACATCTTTTTAATTTAGTATGTGATTTGTTTAGTTAGGAAGTTGATATATTTGATTTATCTTTATTAGGTATGATTATATTTTTTTGTTTTATTTAATTGGTAAATGATTTAAATATTTTATTTAATATTTAATGTTTAATTTAATTAAATTCGGATGTGTTTTATGGGCTTTGGGGTGCTAATTGGGCTTGGGTGCGAGGCTAGCAGCAAAACCAGAAACACCGACGCCGTTCGAACACTTTCTCGAACGTGACACGAACGTCCGCAATCTGTCTGACGTTCGAATGAAGTAACGAATGCAGCACTAACGAAGACAGTGAGGTTGTGACATGAACTTGATGACGTCGAATTTCCCATTCCGATCTCCGTTTCCCGCAATATCCTTAGCTAAAAAGGTAGTGCCTCCAACTGAGACTCATCATCGGGTTTCACATGCGAAAATGCAATGCCTACAGTCGCCCCCACTTTGATGGGACTTGTGCAGTGTGTGACTTTGAACAATCCTATCAAAGTTATGCAATGCATTTCTACTTACCTGGCTAGCCAGCTGTCACTTGACTTACCATGTGTTGAGTTGATTTGGGTGGTGAGGTGCTGCGACCCCTGGTTCTTTCCCGAACCGTGTTGTGATGTGGTCTATTCCCGAACCGTTGCCGTAAGGTGGTCCATTCCCGAACCGTTACTGTGAGTTGGTCCATTCCCGAACCGTTACTGTGAGGTGTGCATTTCCGAACTGTTATCGTGAGGTGGTCCATTCCCGAACCGTTACTGTGAGGTGGTTCATTCCAGAACTGTTACTGTAAGGTGGTCCATTCCCGAACCGTTACTGTGAGGTGTCCATTCCCAAACTGTTACTGTGAGGTGTCCATTCCCGAACTGTTACTGTAAGGTGGTCCATTCCCGAACCATTACTGTGAGATGTCTATTCCCGAACTGTTACTGTGAGGTGGTCCATTCCCGAACCGTTACTGTGAGGTGGTTCATTCCCGAACTATTACTGTAAGGTGGTCCATTCCCAAACCGTTACTGTGAGGTGTCTATTCCCGAACCGTTATTTCCATTCTTGGAGTGCCATTCCCAGCTTGTTCATTCCTGAACTGTATTTCCATTCTTGGAGTGTCATTCCCGGCTTGTTCATTCTCGAACTGTATTTCCATTCTTGGAGTGCCATTCCCGGCTTGTTCATTCTCGAACTGTATTTCCATTCTTGGAGTGCCATTCCCGGCTAAACTGATATTGATGCTGATGTGGGCCTGGCCCCTGAATTGATACTGATGTGGGCCTCGGCCCTGGGACCCATCCCCAAACTGATATTAATGTAGGCCTCGGCCCTGGACTGCTACTGATATGGGCCTCGCCCCCAGGCTGATACTGATATGGGCCTCACCCCTGAAATTGATGTGGGCCTCGCCCCAACACTGTTACTGATGTGGGCCTCGCCCCGGATTGATACTGATATGGGCCTCAACCCTGGGGTTCATCCCAAACTGATACTGATGATATAGGCCTCGCCCATGCGATTCGTTCCTGAAGACTGCTGACATTGTACTGTTACTGCTTCTGGTTGGCTTGCATTCAGCACTTTCTTTTTTTCTCCTTTGAAACCTGTTATTACAAAACAGAACAAACACGAAAGGATGCAAATGCGTTACGTGTATGCATGCATGAATGTTCCTATCCCGTCGGGTTAGGTCTTCCTTCAATTCTCTTGGTGACTGCTTAGTTTTCTCTTCCTCAGACAAGCTACTTCTTCAATCTGTCTACGTTGATCGGCTCGGCGAACTAATTCCCTTCCAAGTCTGATATTTTCACTGGCTCTATTTCCAATTTCTGAATGTCTATCTTATCTTTTCTGTTTGCTTATTTCGAAGGTTCCCCGTGTTCATTACTGGATTCCATAGTACCAAGGTTAAATACTTTTCTCAAATATACTCATATTGCAGAAGAGTTTCAACCAAATGAACGTCTTTATTATTGTTGAGGAAAAGAGTTCGAACAAGTAACAAAATCAATGTCATTTTTTAAAAACTGGATCAAATAGACTAGGAGTAACATCTCCATCATCCGCAACATTGCCTTCTTCCTCGGCCTATGGTTATTCACTGTCATCTATGTAAGAAGCTTGGTGGTTGAGGGTTTCTTTTCATAGGTTGGGTATTTTATGGGAATCTATGAGATCTTGAATTTCATGCCTGGGGCCGGTGCAGTTGTCGGTGTCATGGCCATGTAGCTGGTGGAAGTGACAATAAAGGTTCACATTTATGTGTGGTGGTGGGGGGTGCGGAAGTGGCTTGCCTTCTAAGGGTTTCAAGATTCCTTGTCCCTGTAACTTTTCAAATAACTTCGACAAAGGTCTACCAAGGTTGGAGAATTACCGGTTCCTGATGGCAGCAACCTCGACAGTAGCGGGCTTAGTCACAGAATACCCCCCAAAAGTCCGCCTATTCTGGCCATAGGACTTTCTGTTTTCAGCCTCCTCTTCCTCAATATCCATGACAGTTTCCCTCAATTGTCGAAAATCAGAAATCATCGAAGTCATCCTCCTCAGCTTACTATAAATAGAGGGCTTGGTGCCCCTGATGATCATTTTGATTTGGTCCTTCTCAGAGGGCCGAGTCTGCATTTTCAGAAGCTGGCTTCTCCAGCGGTCTACATACTCCTTGAAGCTTTCTTCCGGCTTCTGCTTAGTGTTCTCCAAATCACGGAGTGACAAGTCAATTTCTAAGTCTGTAACATACTGCTTCAGAAAATCATCAGCTAGTTCCTTCCAATCTTCCTTAACCTTCTTCTCAAGGCTATGATACCAAACCACAGGTGCCCCCTCGAGTGACATCCCAAACATCTTTTGGACTTGGCGCTGTGATAGGCCCATTGAACTCATGACTGAGACATATTGTTGCAGATGGACTCTCGGGTCTCCATTCCCATTAAACTTGGCCATGTCGGGCAATTTAAACTGAGCTGGCAGCTGTTCTCCGAACGTCATTGCCTCATAATCTAACAGATCCTCATTCTTACCCCTCACTTTGCGGGTAACTGTTTCAACCTGATCACGAAGCTTCTGTAACTCTGTCTGAGACCCAGATACTCTGCCTGCTGCATACTCTGCCATATCATCATAAAAAACGGGGGTATCATCCCCCAACCCATTTGAAGGCTCATCACGCCTCACATTCTCAGAATCTCCCACAGCACGAGGTACAGCCATATTTGTCATGGCTGTAGTCAAGGCTTGCAACTGTTCAGTAATCTTGGTGACACCATTTTCCAACTGATCTATCTGGGATACCTCAATATCTGATTCACTCATGTCTGTTCTCAGTATTTTGGTGAGTCTTCCCTTTTTCCTAACCCAACGGGAATCTATGATGGCTTTTAGAACACAAAGGTTAACATGATGTATGTATGCATGGGGTGCATGAGATGCATGTAACATATATAACATACTAAATCAACTAAAGTTTTCAAACAAGTCGGCGCATTATCATTTTAGAAGCTTTTGGGCTAACTGTCATAGGAATGAACTCGTCCCAGTTTAAATGGCCCAACGAGTTCACATCTCATGACAAATGGTCCAAATGGATCCAAACGATGATGTTCCCAAGCACAAGCATAAAAGGAAGATAATGCAAACATAGAGTAATAATTCCTACAGAATGGCCCATCAACATTTCCGAAGCTTTTGGGCCTAATAGTCATAAGGTGCGAACTTGCCCCAGTTTAAATGGCCCGGCAAGCCCGCATTTCTGACAATAGTCCAACTGCATCCAAATGAGGATGGTCCACAAGCACATATTCAAGGAAATAATTGTTACTTTAGCCAACCCGGTTTATGGGTGGGTTAGCAAGAGTATAGTCAAAGGCTCTCACCGGCGAAGGATGGCCCACAACTAGGTCTCCCCACTCAAGGGTTCGAGCAACCAAGTGAGCGCACCCTTTTTTATACACTAAGGTACGTGCCAATGAGCTATGGTGTGTGACGGACAGTCAAATGGATTTCCCGTTGTAGATTCCCCAGAGGGGAGGTGGAGCGAGGCTCACTTAAATACCCAAGCCTCTTAGGCTCTTATCGCTTGTTGTCAGGAATAAACAACGAGTCCTCCAAATTAGTCCATCAAAATAGGCTACGAATAGATGGCTATCTAGGTGCCTTTACAGCTTTTCCTTCTAGAAAGGTAGTGAATGAAGGAAGACACCAAACCATTACCTAGCCTCAAAATGCCTTTGATTAAACCCTCATTTTATCCACTATAGACACGGTCAATTAGAACATAAATCCAAACATCACAAGACAATATTTCGGGGCCGATTCTCTATCCCTAGTGGAGTTGCCAGACTGTGGGGACACAGGAACTGGGCGACGCATGCTGTCTCGGGCTCGCGGCCCAGTCGGGAGTACGGAGTAGCCACAGGGGACTAAACCGGAGAATAATGGAGTCGCCACCCGGTGTGAACCGGGAAAATGAGATTTAAGGCCGCACTCACCCCTCGTAAGGGAAGACCTCAAACCGTTGGGTTCGGAATGGTCCCTTACTTATGCCACTTGTAATGAAAGGATTTATATAATAATTTAATCAGGCTTAAGTAACACTTATTTCTAAGAGTATCATGCTTCTACATTCACATACATACATCAACAAGTTCATCTAAATTTATATGTAACACATTATTCGAATTTGCATACAGCCTATTTGCATGTAATCTATGTCTCAATTTGCATACATAAGGATTATCATACGGTAAGCATACAAGTTAATTAACGCATTGGTGGACACAAAAACGCAAACAAATAGCATTCTTACTAGCATGCATATTAAGAAAAGATATTTAAGCGCATAACAGAAATAGACGACTAGAGGGGTAATACAAATGCATAACATAAAAAAAGGGTAACTATATGCTAATATGGACATGTCATAATGTGATGCAAGAGGATCTGTTTACCGTGTGTGTAGGCATTGCATTTTTGCATACCAGCCCAATGATGAGCCTCGTATGGAGGCACTACTTTTCAGTTGCGGAAGTTGCGGAAAGCAGTCGTCGGAAAGGGAAAGTCAAGAATTGACGTTTTGTGGATCTAATCCGCTTGTTTTGCTTCGGGTTTGTTCGTCAGGTTTCCGTTTCAAGATTACCCTCCACCCGGAACCTTATCCTCGCTCCTTTTCGTGTCTATCCTCTCTCTCTAATTTTTCATGCTTGTGACCCTTCAACTTCCATGCAAAATAAAAATCATCAACTAATTAAATAAATTCAAACTAAAATTAAGCCATTAAAAAATACCAACCAATTAAATAATAATTTTAACATAAATAATAAATAGCAAAAACACTAGCAACAAAAGCCAAGCAACCCACTCACGTCGCCCATCTCATCCTCCATTACCACCCATCTCATCCTCCAGCAACCCCTAGCCTTCACGTGAATCCACCCCACTTTCCACCACCTTTCATAAAATAATCAAACAACCATCCCCACCTCACCTAATACTCACGCCAACCACCTTCCATTATTTTACAAACAAAACAAAAGCCATGCCACTCATGCATCTCACCAAACAACAAAAGCCAAAAACCCATGCACTGCCCATTCTCACCTCACCCATACACTGCCAACCCATGCACTGCCCATTCTTTCCTCCATGCATTGCCCATCCACCTCTATTATTTTCCCACCACTCACGCACCTGCCTCCACTCAAAAAACCTGACACGCCCCTCTAGCTGGCCAGCCCTCACGCCATAAGCAATCCCTTCCCTAACTAGCCGAACTCACTGCCCATTTGCCTTCACCAGCCTTCACTCCTCACGTCTGCCTACTGCCCACTCCACAGCACACAGCCCCTCCAGGAGCAGAGGCTCCTTCACAGCCCTCACATCTCCACTCAAACAGCCCCATCATGCCACAACCTGACTCTCGGCAATGAAAAACCCTAAGACACCAGCAACTAACTGATTTCATCAGCCATTCAACGCAGATACCTTACCCAAGCATCCCTCTGACTTTCGCCCAACTCCTAAACTGAGCCCCTCCCTTCACCAGCCAAGTCACTCACGACCAAGACAGCCTCTAAGCTCACGTACAAAGCTCCACGCAGCAGCCTGACCTTCACGCATTTACCAGCCCTCACGAAGCCCCCATCCACGCCTAGCAACACAGTCCTCACTCAAGCCAAACTCATGTAATCCCCCCCTGAAACCTCTCACGTACAAAATCCACTGCCCTTCAAGCCACCCTCACGCACGTCCAGCAAACTGTCCATTATCACGCCTATATCAGCCTCATACACGCACCAAACTGCCAGAGGAAACAGCCCTAAATACGCTAAAATAGCCACTGCAATCAGTCCCCCTTAAGCAAGCAAACTGCCCTTCATTCCAGTCCCTCAAACACACCATAAGCAGTCTTCAACAGCCCCTGACTTCCTCCATGAACAACAACGCAGCCCCCTGAAGCACGCCCCAACCAGCCCTCACGAAGACCCCTCAAACACTCAGCCGACACAAGCCCAGCAACCCCACACGCCCTTTCACGCCATAGCCTTCATTCACCATGCACTGAGAATTGACTCAACCCTCCACGACACAAATGATGAAACCCTAGCTAGCTCTCCCTCTTGACCGTGCAGCAAACCTTTGCCAATTGACACCTGGATTCATGCACGTTACAGCTCTTCACGAGCAGCCTCATCACTCACATCCCTCACGTTGCCAAATACCCCTCACCTCAGCAGCACACCAAACTGACCTTGAACAAGCCACCTAGCACGCCCACTGCAGCCACCTAGCACGCCCACTGCAGCCACCTAGCACGCCCACTGCAGCCACCTAGCGCGCCCAGTAAACCAAACTAGCTTAGCTCACACAAAAGAACATTGTCAGCAGCCTCAAACTCACGCCATTCACCAAAGGAACCCATCTCTTTCACGTGAGTAAACCATGCACATGAATAAACCCTAGCTCTCCACCATCTCCTCTCGGCAACCCACGAACAAACTGCCCCCAAACCCTAATTCCCAAAACAGTGACCAAAAAACAACCAAGAGAGAGAAAGAGAATTTGAGTTGAAAAAGAGAGAAAATAGTGAGTGAAAATAACAGAAAAGTACAAAAAAATCATGAGTGAAAACAACGAGTGAAATGGTGAAAACGGCGAGTCAAAACTGTGAGAAAATGGCCGAAAACAGCAAACTGTAACCGCGGGTGAAAACAGTGAAAACAGAGAAAACAGCGAACCTGTGAAAACAGTAGAAATAGCGGACCAGTGAAAGCAGCGAAACGATATCCCTTCCGGCACCGTGGAACGCACTCCCGGAAAGCAACTTAAAAGGTAAGACCTGAGGGCACCCTTTTATTTATTTATCTTTTATTTTTAGTTATTTTGTTATTTTTATTTCGCATGAGAATTGTGGATCGGTGAATGATGTGATTCCGGATGGACGGAATATGTGTTATTTCTTGTGGTATATCGGATGGAAACCCGGACATAAATTCTGTAGCCGAATCCGAATGGACGGTAGTGCGGTTTGTACTCGGGATACAATGCCACGTACCACCTGAAAGACACACGTATTTCATTTCATCCAAGCTTGTGTTTGAGCATGATTTAGATTAGTGTGTTATTTATTTTTTATGCATGATTAGGATGTTTAATATGTTATAGTCTTATGCATGACTAGTTGGTTGTGCTTGAGCATGATTTAATTGTTTAGTATGATATTTATTTTCCTATGCATGATTAGGTTGTTTAGTATGATGTTTAATGCATGATTAGTTGGTTGTTTCTAAGCATGATGTAGTCGTTTAGCATGATATTTACTTTCCTATGCATGATTAGGTTGTTTAACATGATGTTGTTTTATGCATGGTTAATAGGTTGCTCTTAAGCATGTTGTGTAGACTTGGTTAATATTGCACAAATCCATTCATTACAAATGACATAAGTAAGGGACCATTCCGAACCCAACGGTTTGAGGTATTCCCTTGCGAGGGGTGAGTGCGGCCTTAAATCTCATTTTCCCGGTTCACACCGGGTGGCGACTCCATGTTATTTCGTACTCCCAACCGGGCCGCGAGCCCGGAACGGCGTCGTCCAGTTCCTGTTGTCTACAGTGTGCGTTCATGCAGTGTTCGTAGACGCGTTCGAACGGTAAACAGAAGGTTCTCGTTCGAGTAGCGTTCGTAAACGCGTTCGAACGGTAATGAAACAGAATACTCGCGTTCGTATGGCGTTTGTTAACGCGTTCGAACGGAAATGAAACAGAATGCTCACGTTCGTATGGCGTTTGTGAACGCGTTCGAACGTAAATGAGACCTGATGCATGATAAGGCAAAATGCACGAACGTTCGAGTTGTGTTCGTGGACGCGTTCGAACGGGGACAGATCTGATGCATGAAATGGGACGCAATACATAAATGGCGAATAGCACAATGTGAGGCGCGGAAAAGCATCGTGGTAAAGGGCTTTAACCCTTCCTCATAGGGGATCTTTCATTCCACTTACTAAGCCCATGCGCTCGATCGCATCATGCATACAAACAAAAAGACAATCATATCAAACTAAGTATGCCCGATTGAACACGTCTTACATCCAACCGAACACACATCAACTGGCGCAGCAAAGCATCGTGGTAAAGGGCTTTAACCCCTCCCATAGGGGATCTTTCATTCCACTTACTAAACCCATGCGCTCGATTGAGTAATGCATACATAAGCAACATGCAAAATTCAAATGACGAAAAGTAAATAAACCAAAGAAACACAAAAAAAAAATAGGGTGCCGTTTACTCAAGCGGTACGTGGAGTTGTGTCCCGAGTACAGATCATATTACCGTCCATTCGGAATCGGCTATGAAATTTATGTCTGGGTTTCCATCCGATATACCGCGAGAGTTGACACATCTCTCATTTTATTCCACAGCCACAACATACAACATCTCATAATTCATGCATATTTATCTACTCAAGGGCCACAACATGCATTTCAACATGACAATCGTGCAAGCAATATTTAATAAATAATACAAAAAAATGAGTGTGAAATATACCCTCAGGTCTAACCTTTTAAGTCGTCTCTCGGACTCGCGTTTCACGAAGATCGGAAGGGGTAAAGCTCCGCAACTTTTCTGGTTCACTGGTTTGCCTTTTCCTTCGCTGTTTTGCCGCTCAAGCTACTGTTTCGGCTCCGTTTTGCTGCTGTTTCCTTGTGGTTTCACTGCCGTTTCCTCTGTATTTTCTGCTTACTATTTTTGGGTGTCTTCTTGCTGTAATTTTCCTGTGAGTTGTGTATGAGCTAGAGAAAAATGCATGTCTTGGAGAGGGGTTGTTTATATAGAGAAGGGTTAGGGCTTCACCTTTTCTCACAAGGAAGGGATTTGGTGCATTCAATGAGGATTTGATTTGGTGTTGAGCAAGGAAAGTCAAGGATTGAGGGGGGACAAATCTTAGCTAGATTAGGAAGTCAAAATATTTAATTGGTTATGATTGATGTTAATTAGGCATGACATCTTTTTAATTTAGTATGTGATTTGTTTAGTTAGGAAGTTGATATATTTGATTTATCTTTATTAGGTATGATTATATTTTGTGTTTTAATTAATTGGTAAATGATTTAAATATTTTATTTAATATTTAATGTTTAATTTAATTAAATTGGGATGTGTTTTATGGGCTTTGGGGTGCTAATTGGGCTTGGGTGCGAGGCTAGCAGCAAAACCAGAAACACCGACGCCGTTCGAACGCTTCCTCGAACGCGACACGAACGTCCGCAATCTACCTGACGTTCGAAGGAAGTAACGATCGCAGCACTAACGAAGACAGTGAGCTTGTGACATGAACTTGATGACGTACTTATTTCGAATTTCCCCTTCCGACCTCCGTTTCCCGCAATATCCTTAGCTAAAAAGGTAGTGCCTCCAACTGAGACTCATCATCGGGTTTCACATGCGAAAATGCAATGCCTACACTGGGTTTGGCATCTTTCTTTGTGATCAGATATTTGATTGCTGAATGATCTGTGTAGACCACCACTTTGGGACCCAACAGATAAGAGCGAAATTTGTCAAAAGCGTACACAACTGCGAGCAACTCCTTTTCGGTTGTTGTGTAGTTGAGTTGAGCTTCATTCAGAGTTCTACTGGAATAATAAATGGTGTGGAAAATCTTTGCTTTACGTTGTCCTAAAACTACACCTACATCAAAATCACTAGCATCGCACATCACTTCAAATGGAAGGGTCCAGTCTGGTGCTACAATGATGGGGGCAGAGACCAGCTTCTGTTTTAAGATCTCAAAAGCTTCCTGGCATTCTTTGGTGAAGTTAAAAGGCACATCTTTCTCCAGAAGATTGCACAGAGGTTTTGCAATTTTGGAAAAGTCTTTGATAAATCTCCTGTAAAAACCTGCATGTCCAAGAAAACTTCGAATACCTTTTACTGATGTTGGTGGAGGTAGTTTTTAAATTGTTTCTATCTTTGCTTTTTCTACCTCAATCCCCTTTTATGAGATCCGATGTCCAAGAAAAATGCCTTCATGCACCATGAAGTGGCATTTCTCCCAGTTGAGTACCAGGTTTGTATCTTCGCACCTTTGTAACACATGTTCCAAATTTTGCAAACAATGGTCAAAAGAATCTCCAAATACAGAAAAGTCATCCATAAAAACCTCCATACTCTGCTCCAGCATGTCTGAGAAGATGGACATCATGCAACGCTGAAATGTAGCGGGGGCATTGCATAATCCAAATGGCATCCTGCGGAAAGCAAAAGTACCAAAGAGACATGTAAATGTGGTTTTATCCTGATCTTCTGAGGCGATGGAAATCTGATTGTACCCTGAATATCCGTCAAGAAAGCAATAGAATTCATGTCCCGCCAATCTGTCTAACATCTGGTCAATGAATGGTAGCGGAAAATTTTCCTTTCTCGTGGCTTTATTCAGCTTTATGTAGTCCATGCATACTCTCCATCCAGTCACCGTTCTTGTTGGAATCAGCTCGTTCTTTTCATTGGTAACCACAGTAATTCCTCCTTTCTTCGGCACACACTGCATAGGACTTACCCAACTGCTGTCTGAGATGGGGTAAATGATGCCAGTATCTAACCATTTGATGATTTCTTTCTTCACGACTTCCTTCATGATTGGATTGAGTCTCCGTTGATGTTCCACTGTGGGTTTGTACTCATTGTTCATCAAAATCTTGTGCATGCAAAATGATGGACTAATGCCTCGAATGTCTGTTATAGTCCAGCCAATGGCTTTCTTGTGCTCTCGTAACACTCTCAACAACTTTTCTTCTTGTTCCAATGTTAGTGAAGAAGAAATAATAACAAGTAATTTAGAAGATTTTCCAAGAAATGCATATCTAAGATGACTCGGAAGTAACTTCAGCTCCAATTGTGGTGGTTCTTCAATCGAGGGCTTGATTCGATCTTTCTTTGGCAGTTCCAAGCTTTCAACTGGTGGTGTTGCTTTGAATCGGAATGGTTTGTCAAGGTAGTTGATACATTCTAGGATTTCAGCATCTAGCTCGTTGTCAGTCATGTTGGTGATGCAAGCTTCAAGTGTATCTGTGGGAGTTGGCTCAGTATTTTGAACGATATTATCAACAACATCAACTCTGAAGCATTTTTCTTCCTTTTCATCGCTTGGGAATTTCATGGCTTTGAAAACATTAAAGGTCACTTCTTGGTCCTGCACTTTCATGGTCAGTTCTCCTTTTTGCACATCAATCACAGTTTTACCTGTAGCCAAGAACGGTCTCCCAAGAATGATAGGTATTTCTTTATCTTCTTCCATGTCAAGGATGATGAAATCTGCTGGGAGAATTAGTTTATCTACTTTGACCAGCACATCTTCAACAACACCTCTTGGAAATGCGAGTGTTCGGTCAGAAAGTTGCAATGAAACTGAGGTATGCATTGCTTCTCCAATCTGCAGTTTCCCGTAAATAGAAAAAGGCATCAAGTTAACATTGGCTCCTAAATCACATAAAGCTTTACCGATATAATGTTCTCCAATGGTGCATGGAACTGTGAAACTGCTAGGATCTTTCAACTTTGGGGGAAGTTTCCTCTGAATAATGGCGCTGCATTCTTCCGTTAACGTTACTGTTTCGTAGTCTCCCAATCTCCGTTTTCGTGAAAGAATGTTTTTCATGAATTTGACATAACTGGGCATTTCTTCCAAGGCTTCTGCAAATGGATGTTTGATGTGAAGCTTTTTGAACACCTCCAGGAATCGAGCAAACTGCTTGTCCAATTTTTTTCTGAAGACGCTGAGGAAAATTTGGAGGTGGAAATGATTCTTTTGGTTCTTTTTCCTTTGCTTCTTTTTCCTCCATCTGTTGTTCTGTTTCTTTTGGAACATCTTCAATGGCTGCCTTGATTCCAACATCTTTGTTGATTTCAGTACCACTTTCAAGGTGATGGCTTGACATTGCTCCTTCCCTCGGTTCCTTGGATTTGGTTCTGTATTGCTGGGAAGATTTCCCGGTGGTCTGTAACTCTGAGCATTGGCCAGTTTTCCGATTGATTCTCCAGTGCTTTGATAGAAGCAGATTGGCTTTGAAATAAGCATCATATGCTGCTTGTTGCTTTTTGAACATCTCTGCAATCCATTCTTTCATTTCTGATTCTTTTTCAAATTCCTGGCTTTTGTTTGTTGCTGAAACCATGTGGGATATTCTTTTGGTTCCACTGAATTGATTTGCTCCATTGAAAATTAGGATGATTCCTACAACTGTTGGACATTATGACCCATAGCGTCACTATTTGTACAGATCATGGTGTTGTTGTACAAATTAACTATGTGACAAGGAGATTGCACTCTTATCATTTGTGATTAGATCACCTAGATGTATAAATGATAGGAGGTCCTTATGATTAGTTCCTGGATTGAGATGATATGAGACAGTATCAGTCCACGAAGGATTAATCATTAAATATCCCTAGTCGTAGTATTATCGAGACTGGACATCGATAATGCGGAATAGACTAGTATTACACTTGTGCGCGTTGTGTGAGATCATAACGGCATAGTTCTCATATATTTGGGTATAGGATACTCATGCAAGTGTAATAGGAGGTTGTGTTTTACCGATGGTACGGAAAACAGCTTCGCTCTGGATAGACCCCTCGGAATTCCATTGGTAGTATGACTATGTGTCTATGGAAGTCCGAAATCAGGGTAGGTGTATTTGGTCTTAACCTGAGACTTGCCGCTAATACTTGCGACAATCGGTATGCTTTAGTTTTGGTCGTCCAGGGCTTTAACAGGTTCTGTGTACGCCTCTGCTGGGTATATCGAGAATCGTAGTGTATGGGTGTGATGTCAAGACGGAAGTATCACTCCAGTCATAGTGGAGATGATGTCACGTAGGATACGGTACTAGTGCTCTTAAGTACTGCAGTCATCGGGATATTATGACTAGGTCATGTATGTCCGATTATAGAGACTAGTTACCAGACATCCGACATGTGCTTCGTACGGGGCAGACACATTCCAGCCCCAGGCCTAGCACGTGACATCCGATACTGGATCGCAATACGCAATACTACGTATACTACGCCTGACATAGATTATATATTCCAGTAAGAATATTTCTGGAGAATTGGGTAGGCACGGTGCTTTGCTAGAAGCCAACCATGTCTTGTAAATCGGTAAGCACGTGGTACGAGGTACGCTATATTCGGATAATCCGATGACCGTATTTACTGCCAACATATCCAGGGATCTCTTGGGTCGCTTCCCAAAGATTCACCGATGACAGTTGATTTAATTAGAATTAATCTGGGATTAATTAAGAGAGAGAATTAATCTGGGATTAATTAAGATGGAGAAAATTAATCTGGGATTAATTGAGGTATTATTTAATCTGGGATTAAATGTGTTCGGAGAGAGAGAACGCGATTAATTTGGAATTAATCGGTAAAATAAATTTAATAGTTAAATTTGATTTTTCTATTTAATTTATTCGTATGGGCTAAAATTAATATATCAGATATATTAATATGAATTGGATTTCATTACGAAATTAAAGTTGGACTTTAATACGAACGAACGAATTAATTTAGAATTAATTCGTAAACGACGTTCGTAATATATTTGCGAGGCATCGTTATTTAATTAAATTAGATTTAATTATTTAGCGACGAAAGTTCGTTTAATCGGATTAAACGGAACCGAGCCGCGCGGCAAATGTTCGTAGAGATATTTGAATTTTGAATTCAAATATGGGGCCCACAAGTGGTAGGTTGTACATACCACCCAACTACTTGTTTTGGTTTTGAAAACCATTTACACACCTACCAAGTTTAGGTGAAAAAGGTTAAAGGGTTTACCAAAAGGTGAAAAACAAAAAAGGAAAATCTCTACAAAATTCAATCTTGACACTAGAGGAACATGTTTTTGGAAACCCTAAAAGAAAGAAAAGGGGCGTGAATGGCCTCCTCTCCTTCCTTTTGATTTTGAATCAAATCAACAAAGCTAGCACTTATGGAATCAACTAAGGTGATAGGGAAACTACTTCAAGAGTTGGAATCACTCAAGCTTGGATCTTGGAGATCTTCTTCTCAAATTTTAAAAGCTCAAATCCATTCAATGTAAGTAATTCCGCAACTTATTTTGAATTTATGAACACCTTTTTCATGCTTATTAGATCCTTGGCATGTTCTAGGAACACTAACAATGGTATCAAAGCCAATTTTAAGCATGAAAATTTTAGGGTTCATGAGACTAAAATTTGGGGCTTTTGTGTTTGAGCATGATTTCTTCAAATTGATGCTTTGAGCATGCTTAGATTTGTTAACTTAGAGTTGTGCATGATTAGATTTGAGAAAAAAATTGATTGGATCAAATTTTAATTTCTCCTTAGTATGGCCGAATTTGACAGTGAATAGACTGCAGTTTTTTGATTTTTTGTAACATGAAATGATGTGTTTAAATGCATGTTTAAATGTTGATTGTTGGTTTGATTGGATTAGAATCAAAGTCAATAATGTATGTTAAAATCAAAGAGCATGTTGAGCATGAAATGATGAATTTAGGATTCAATTTGTGTTGAGCATGAAATGATGTATTTTGGCTTCAATTTGTGTTGAGCATGAATTGATGGATTAAGCATGATTAATTAAGTTAATTGGTATTTTGGAAATATTGAGTTTAATTAATTAATCATGGCTAATACACTTTAATTAAAGTAATTGTGATATTTGGAATATTATAATTATGTTAATAAGCCTTTAATTATGAATTGGGCTAAAAGTGTGTATTTGGGCTTAATGGGCTTGGTTTGACTAAGTTTGGTTTTGGACTTTTGGATTGGATCCAATTGGGCCCAAAACCAATTCCATAAAGTCCAAATACATCACTTGGCCCTTTAAAGAATTTAATTGGGCCTAATGGGCCTAAATTATTTGTTGGCAATAGGGTGATTCCTATTGGGCCTTGGCATTTTGGGTTTGATCCATTATGGCCAAAGCCCATGCCTTAAGAATTAATTAAAAGCCCATTGGACTTTAATTAAATGACATTGGATGTTATTGGGCCTTTGAGACCCATTAAGATTGGATTTGGAATCCAAGTCTTTAAGGCTTATAAGTAAGTGTAAATATTTAATTTGGAATTAAATTGGAATTAAATTGGAATTAGTATTGAATACAAATAAATTGGATTTAAAGTTGTAGTTCAATATAATTCAAGAATACTTACTTTGAGTATTTATTCTTAAACGAGTTTGACTCACGCAAATCAAATCGTTGTATGAACATTATATGGTCATTAATTCAAAGATTAATTAATTGGATTAGATTGATTGAATAACATGATTTGTATGAATACATGAATGTGTTGTATGAATAATGTATATCGGATGGATATTAGAAGGGCGAGGGCATTTTGGAAATTGTGTAATAAGTTTAGAATTTATTAAATTGGACCTACGTGTGTCCAGCCTTTTATCTCCTTTCTCATTGTATTTCTCTTCTCACCTATTCCCCTCAATGTAAATGAGGTTTCTTTATTGTATTTGTAATTGGGTAGAAGTTAGAATAGTTCTAGCCGGGGAGAGGAAAGGGAGTGATTTGTTCTAGGAACAATTTGTGACATATCCATCCGTATATCATTGTTAATTTATTTATTTATACGCGCTTTATTATGTGTTTAGAATGCATGTTTAAGGGTGTATGATGATGAGACCATAACAAAGATAATAAATTGGTTGCCAATTTGCACGCGAAAAAACCCTCAAACATATTAAGCGTTTTTCCTTCCGTTGAGTGATTCTTACTCAAGATCCAAAGTTGGCATTGGTTTGTTGGCCAATGTCAAGACCTTTGTCAATTGCGGATGTGTTTGAATCATGAGAGTTTTGTTCCATATCGGTGTCTTTTCCAAGTCGTGATTTGTTGGCCAAAGTCAAGATCACTTATTGTCCATCGACATTGATTACGAAGCTTTCCATGTCAATGGGTTCCGCTTAACTGTGATCATTAAGTTTGTTGTGCCAAAGCCAAGGCTTAGTTGATTCAGAGGAAAAAGGTTAGGTAATATATTTGATATATTGGCATATATAAGATATATGTTTCGGACTTGGATGTCCACCTACTGGATCTAGGAATTGGATGAGATCCAATTGATCTTAGAGATCTACCTAGTTAAGTATCATACAATTTGTTGGCCAAAGTCAAGATTGTGTGTTATTTAACGGGATCCTAGCCCACTAGGAAACTAGGTTTCCCGAGTACTCCACAGAGGGTTAGAGGCTCGCCGAAAAATAGTGGGAGGCAAGTATTAGATTTGCAATATTCGTTTAGTTACTTGCCATACGCGCTCAATCAAATATCATTCGTCAAATAAATTAAATGTTAGTTGGACTAATATTTAATAGTTGTTTTTAATTAAACAGTTGGACTGTATTCAAACTACTTCTTTTATAAATGATTATATAATTGGATTATAGTAATCAATATATTTGGATTTTACCGATCATTTATAATGATTATATAATTGGATTATAGTAATCAATATATATTTGATTTTAACCAATAAAATTGTAATAAGTTATATAGTTAGACTATAGTAATCATTACATTAGATTGTACCTGAAATCGTTGATTAAATAGTTGGACTATTAGAATCAAGATTAAATTGAAAGATTAGTGTTTAAAACATTATCCTAGGGAAAATGTGTTTAGACGACTTTAATTTTCAAATTGGGAATAAAATTTCAGGATGGTCCTGAAACTAAGAAGTTACTTTATTTGATAAAATAACATATTAGGCCTAAGCCCAGAGTTAAGCAAATAGTAGAGCATGATCTTTGGAAGATTCATGTGATGATAACTTTAATGCTTAATCCATTATGCTTGCCATAATGACTCCTTAATTTCTTAATCAGAACTAAGGATTAGATCCTTAAAGTATGATAATGAAATTGAAGGATCTTCATAGATCTATTCTTAGATCTTAGAAGTATTGAATTGCAATAAACAACTCTTGGAGAGTTAATGACTATTCTCAAGGAGACCAAAGTCAAAGTTTGCAATAAGGCAAGTAGCGCAAGGCGCATCTTACTTCGATATTCTAGAAGGCCAAGGCTTGGCCAAAGACTTCTGGAATGTGAAAAGGGCAAAGGCAAAATCATTATAATCTTCTAGAAGAAAATAAAGGACATATCCCAAGATGTCTGCCTAATTGTGGCAAACGGGGTCATTGAAGCATGACTGCCGTATGGACAAAGCAGACATGAAGGAATTGAAGACGAGCAAGGCTCTGACTTCAAATATGTTTGTCATAAATATGTTCACTACTAGTATTAAAATTGGATTTTAAATACTTAGTGTGATACATAAATATGCATTGATGTGCAGAATCTGCTGTGAGCAGGATATGACTTCTTCAATTGAGATTAATCTGCGAATCGGAAACGGGACGACAGTCGCTGTTTCAACCGTAGATACCTAAGTTTAGGAACTACCTTTGGGTGTGTACTTAAATTAGGAAACTGTTATAATGTAACTAGTTTGACTAGAAACATTATCTCTATATCGAGTATAACTCGTTGCGAGTATACCTTTATATTCTAGAACACTAAAGTGTTTTATTTTATAAAGATGATATTGAGATAAACACATTAGATGTGAATAACAGTATTTATATTTTGAATATAAATAAATCTCAAACATATAATATGACAAACAAATAGCTCAAACTGATTTGATCAGATAGACTTATTTGTGGCAGTGTTGTCTGGGACACATTAAACAAGACTCGTATATCCACACTTTTGAAGAGTGGATACTAGGACGGATTTGATTCCATTCAAATGATGTCTACGAATCTAGTTTATTAGGTAAAGTACCTAAAATACCTTTTACTTGGTAAAAGTGTAAGTGCCACCGATCTATTAGCCCTTGTTCATAGTGACGTAAGTGGGCCCATGTCTAGCTAGGCTAGAGGTGGATATGAATATTTCGTGACCTTTACGGATGTGGCATCGCGTTATGGTTGTGTTTCTTTTGAAGAACACAAATCGGAAACTTTTAGAGTTTCGACACGAAATAGACGAACAGATCGGCTAAAGTATTAAAACATCACGGTTTGACCATGATGAAAATACTTAAGCAATAAGTTTCTCATATACTTGAAAGAGTATAGTATTCTTTCAATGAGGACTCCTCCGGAACACGTCAGTTTGACGGTGTGTCCGAACGGAGAAACCAAATTTTGTTGGACATGATAAGGTTAATCATGAGTCGCTCTGAGCTACCATTTTCCTTCAAAGGGATAAGCATTAACAGTGCAATACTTATTTTGAATAAGGTTCCATGAAAATCTGTTTGACAGATTTCATATTAGATATGAACAGGAAAGAAACTGGGCTTTCTCACTCCTGATGATTTGGGAATGCTAGGCATATGTTTGGATGATACCAAACTAGAACCCAAATTGGATAAGTGCCTAATTGTAGGTTATCCTAAGGAAACCAAAGTATAGTACTTATACACTCACATGAGAACAATGTAATTGTTGCTCACCATGCGTTTTCCTAAGAGGAATACCGATATGCAGTGGTAAGTGGGAGGATAGTAAAACTCGATGAAAATCGGAGTATACTGTTCAAGGCACCAAGTCCTTAATGGAACACAAACAGTTCATCAAGGATGAAACTGTACCAATAATCTTCGAATACACAAGAACCGCGTAGGTCGGAGAGAGTCAGAAAACAACCTGGGGTATGGGTTTCTGATCTCACCTCATAAAGATGTCAATCTTATTGAGGAATACGAACTGACTACGTATGAGGAAGTGATACAAGGTATCGACTCCCTATTATGGCAAAGTGCCATGAGTCCGAAATGGATTCCATGTATAACAACTATGTTTGGACACTAGTTGTTGTACCGCAAGGCATTGTGCCTATTGGTACTATATAAGTCTTCAAGGAAGACATACATGGATGGCAACATACCAACGTACTAAGCTAGGCTTGTAGCGAAAAGGTATCGTTATCAACATTGTGTTGATTACAACGAAACTTTTCTGTTGCCATGGATAAATCCATTTGGATAATGCTTGCTGATGCTGCATGTTTCATTCATGAAATATGGCAGCTGAACGTCAAAATCGCTTTCCTTAAACGGAAACCTTTTGGAGGATGTTTATAACATCCTGACGGTTTTGTCGTACCAAAACTAGCAAACAAGATTTGCAGGTTATTCGATCCATGTTTGGATTGAAGCAAGCATTAGGTTCTTGGAACTATCGTTTTGATGTAATCATAATGGTGTATGATGATTTGATTCAAAACGAATATGATTCTTGTGTATATAAGGAGGTTAGTGGGAGCGCGACTGACAATGATGTCCTAAATAATGATGATATGTCATTTCTTGGAAATGATATTCCCATATTACATCGGTGAAAGCTTGGCTTTCATGAAAATTCTCCGTAGAATTCTTGGGAGTAACAACCTTTATTCTAGGAATAAAGATCTACTGGTTAGATTTAAAGGTTATGACACTCTGCGAGAACTCGTACATTGAAAAATGTACGCACCTGGTGTCTCATACGCTTTGAGCATATGGATTCACAAACAGGTCAATCCAAGTGATAGTCACTGGATTGATATTAAGAACATCCGTTAGTATCTTAGAGAACTAAGGATGATGTCTTAAACTATGGAGAAGGAGAACTTGAAGTGACTGGGATCACTGCTGTGTAAGTTTTCTAACCGATAAAAACAACGGTACAATACAGTTTGAATAACGGAACAGTGAGCTGGAAATCTTCCAAGCAAGATACTGTTACCGAATAAACAACAAATGCGGGTTATTGCTGCGGCTGAGGCAGCAATAGAAGCCATCTGGGTCATTAACAAATCTAATTAGATTAGATATAGTTCTGTTAGCAGCTGAGCTAGGCTACAGCGCAGACTAAAGAATTAATGGTCTCATCAACGATCCAGATATATACTTCGACTATTCATCTGATTCGTTCGGATCATACATCGTGGCGATGTGATGATCGAATAATTGCATCAGACGATAATCATACAAATCCGCTGACGAAAGCCTTTCCTCAGCAGTTTGAGCGAACCGTACATAGTTTCGGGTGTAAGACACTCGAGTGACTGGCTATAGGCCAAGTGGAGATTGTTGGACAGTTATGACCCATAGCGTCACTATTTGTACAGATCATGGTGTTGTTGTACAAATTAACTATGTGACAAGGAATTGCACTCTTATCATTTGTGATTAGATCACCTAGATGTATAAATGATAGGAGGTCCTATGATTAGTTCCTGGATTGAGATGATATGAGACAGTATCAGTCCACGAAGGATTAATCATTAAATATCCTAGTCGTAGTATTATCGAGATTGGACATCGATAATGCGGAATAGACTAGTATTACACTTGTGCGCGTATGTGAGATCATAACGGCATAGTTCTCATATATTTTGGTATTGATACTCATGCAAGTGTAATAGGAGGTTGTGTTTTACCGATGGTACGGAAAACAGCTTCGCTCTGGATAGACCCCTCGGAATTCCATTGGTAGTATGACTATGTGTCTATGGAAGTCCGAAATCAGGGTAGGTGTATTTGGTCTTAACCTGAGACTTGCATCGCTAATACTTGCGACAATCGGTATGCTTTAGTTTTGGTCGTCCAGGGCTTTAACAGGTTCTGTGTACGCCTCTGCTGGGTATATCGAGAATCGTAGTGTATTGGGTGTGATGTCAAGACGGAAGTATCACTCCAGTCATAGTGGAGATGATGTCACGTAGGATACGGTACTAGTGCTCTTAAGTACTGCAGTCATCGGGATATTATGACTAGGTCATGTATGTCCGATTATAGAGACTAGTTACCAGACATCCGACATGTGCTTCGTACGGGGCAGACACATTCCAGCCCCAGGCCTAGCACGTGACAATCCGATACTGGATCGCAATACGCAATACTACGTATACTACGCCTGACATAGATTATATATTCCAGTAAGAATATTTCTGGAGAATTGGGTAGGCACGGTGCTTTGCTAGAAGCCAACCATGTCTTGTAAATCGGTAAGCACGTGGTACGAGGTACGCACGTATTCGGATAATCCGATGACCGTATTTACTGCCAACATATCCAGGGATCTCTTGGGTCGCTTCCCAAAGATTCACCGATGACAGTTGATTTAATTAGAATTAATCTGGGATTAATTAAGAGAGAGAATTAATCTGGGATTAATTAAGATGGGAAAATTAATCTGGGATTAATTGAGGTTTTATTTAATCTGGGATTAAATGTGTTCGGAAGAGAGAGAACGCGATTAATTTGGAATTAATCGGTAAAATAAATTTAATAGTTAAATTTGATTTTTCTATTTAATTTATTCGAATGGGCTAAAATTAATATATCAGATATATTAATATGAATTGGATTTCATTACGAAATTAAAGTTGGACTTTAATACGAACGAACGAATTAATTTAGAATTAATTCGTAAACGACGTTCATAATATATTTGCGAGGCATCGTTATTTAATTAAATTAAATTTAATTATTTAGCGACGAAAGTTCGTTTAATCGGATTAAACGGAACCGAGCCGCGGTAAATGTTCGTAGAGATATTTGAATTTTGAATTCAAATATGTGGGGCCCACAAGTGGTAGGTGTACCTACCACCCAACTACCTTGTTTTTGGTTTTGGAAAACCATTTACCCACACCTACCAAGTTTAGGTGAAAAAGGTAAAAGGGTTTTACCAAAAGGTGAAAAACAAAAAAGGAAAATCTCTACACACATTCAATACTTGACACTAGAGGAACATGTTTTTGGAAACCCTAAAATTTTCTACAAGGGGCGTGAATGGCCTCCTCTCCTTCCTTTTGATTTTGAATCAAATACAACAAAGCTAGCACTTATGGAATCAACTAAGGTGATAGGGAAACTACTTCAAGAGTTGGAATCACTCAAAGCTTGGATCTTGGAGATCTTCTTCTCAAATTTTAAAAGCTCAAAGCCAATCAATGTAAGTAATTCCGCAACTTATTTTGATTTTATGAACTCATTTTCTTGCTTATTAGATCCTTGGCATGTTCTAGGAACACTAACACCACCCTGGGTTGTAAGTGTTGGAATATGGATTGTTCCCCTGCCTGTTGAAATTGTTGACATAATTCACCGTCTCTTCAAGTTGGTTTAGTTCTGGTGCTCCTCCATATGGTGAACTTGTGGATCCAGTGGTAAGAGTCTCCATGAATTTGCATATCTGATCTAGCTTGGCACTAACTGCTGTATTGGCTCCACTTTCATAAATTCCTGCAATTCTTTGGATCATGCTCCTTTCTGTTGGCCACAAGGAATTGTTGTTGGCCATTTCTTCGATTAGTTCCCAGGCTTGATCTTCTCCTTTCGCCATTAAAGCTCCTCCAGCAGCAGCATCGATTGTGGTTCTCATTATTCCAGAAAGTCCTTATAGAATGTTTGGACTTGAAGCCATTTTGGAATCTCATGGTGAGGACATTTCCGGAGTAGTAATCTTTGTACCTTTCCCAAGCTTCGTAGAGAGTTTCTGAATCTTGTTGTACAAAGGATGTGATGTCATTCCTCAGCTTTCCGGTTCTGGCTGGTGGAAAGTACTTTGCAAGAAATTTGGTGGCTAAAGTGTTCAAAGTTGTGATGGAAACTACTGGTAGTGAATGTAGCCAGGCTTTAGCTCTGTCCTTCAAGGAGTATGGGAAAACACGCAATCTCATTGCTTCTTCAGCTTCTCGGTTGTAATTGAAAGTGTCGCAAACTTCCAGGAAGTTGCTGATGTTTTGATGTCACCTGCATGTTTTGATGTCACCTGCATTTGCTGGTAATGGAGGAAGTACAATGCAAGAAATGAGTCTGTCAACCACCTGAATGGTTCTGTCTCGAATGGGAATTGGTGGTGCAACTTCCAAAGGTTCAGGTTCCATGTTGACTAAATCTTCTTGGCCTTCTCGCCTTTCCCTTCTCAACTGTCTGATGGTTCTTTCAATTTCCGGGTCAAGCGTTCGAAGTTCAAAACTTCTGGTTCTTCTCATGAATTTTCTGAGAACCTGAAACACAAGAAAACAAAAACAATAGGTAAAAAGAAATTAGATACAAGTAAAGGTATCTAACCTTAAAACTAATAGTGAATGATAAATAAGTCCCCGGCAACGGCGCCAAAAACTCGACCGGCGTAAAACACACACGTATAACGCAAACGTACGTATCGTTCAAGTAGTATAAAAATATCGATCCCACGAGGACTTAATATCAAATCTATTAATTTTATGAGGTCAAATGATTACTAGTATCTAACAGGTTGTTTGATTGATTTGAAATTGTGACGATTCTAAATTTAAAAACAAGTAAATAAAATTGTTCGAAAGTAGGTTTTAAGAAAATTTAATATTAAAAACTATCTAGGGTTGTGATTTCTTTTAATATTACTTTAAAGATGAAGTGGTTATCTTAAAGTTGGGTAATATACTGATTTATTAACCTGGAACACTAAATTATGTAAAAGCCTCTTCCGATGGTCAATTACAAATACCTAGTATAATCCAATTGAACTATATGTCTATGTCAACCAAATTACCTAGATTCATTAAGATTAAGTTCCAATTAAGGCTACCCCCGCCCGACAGGTATATTCCTATCCTGTAAGGAAATCTATTAAAGGGTTATCTATCCTCAAGGAAGATCGTGGGCTATTGAGTCTAAGGTCTCTTAAACTTAAAATACCTATGTCTAGTTTATTTTAAGTTTACCTAGTCAATTTCATTAATGGCCAGTTAATTAAAAAGCATTAAGATTAAGACTCAATAAATAAATCTTTATATTACCCAAACTATAATCTAGCCCGTTATAAACCGGTGATATTAAAAGTCATCACAATCCCAGATAACTAATTTAGTTACAACACATAACTAGGGCTCGTAAAAACTTGAAAATAAAAGACTTGAAGTAAAAATACGGTAAAGTAAATACTGAAAAGTAAATTACAATAAAATAAAATGCTAAGGTAATTGGAATTACTTTTACTACTACTAATTTAGATATCTCCCATAAAATAATATATAAACTTGTGATAATATTACCAACCGACCAATCTGGCGGTATCCTGATTAAGTCAAATTAAGTCCAACCAGCCATTAAGGCGGTAATATTTGTCCATAAACTAGCCATAAAGGCGGAACCAAATTTAAATTACCAACCGACCAATCTGGCGGTATCCTTGATTTGTCAGGTTTAAACCAGATTAAAATTTAAAATTACCAACCGACCAATATAGCGGTATCCTTTTTAAGTCAAATTTTAAATAGTGAATATATTATTTTTAAGGGAAATTAATCTAAATAGCAATAGTAAAATAATTACCTTTCACCCTAGCTGGGGAAGTACCTCCTCATGGTGAATAGCAAAAACTGTAAAAATAAAGAAAGTAAATTACTATTATTACAAAAAGTAATTAAAATTATTACAAAACTAAAAGCTAAAAATTAAAAGAAACTTAGAGAGAGAAGAACTCCCTATTTACATCAAAGAAATGGAAGAGAATGGTACAACAAAATATGAAATCTCGAGCTGAATTTATAGGCCTCAGTGGGGTTCCAGCGTCGCGACGCCAGGGTCTTGCACGTCGGTACGCTGGAACAGTGAGGCGTGGCACAATGCCCGCTTGACACGTGGCGATTCGGATAAGAAGATAAGGCGACACGTGGCGAGGCGGCTGACAACTCAATAATTGATGATGACATGGCGCTGACGTGGCAAGGCGGCTGAGAGAAATTATCGGCACAGTAGGATTGCGACACGTGGCGACACGTGTCATGCTGTGATTGGCTGATGATGACGTGGCATGCTGACTCGGTTGACCTGCTGACGTGGATGATGACATGGCAAGACACGTGGAAGAGTTGACTCGTTGACCGGATGACGTGGCGACACGTAGGATGACACGTGACACATGTGGAAATAGTAATTGTCGGCACCGTAGGATGATGACACGTGTTACGGCGAACGTTAGCAGATCGGCTGTGATGGTGACACGTGGCACGACGCATGTTAGCAAAGCCAAACTTCTCAAATTCTGACCCGTTGACCCGGCGCACGTTTGCAGCTCTGGTGCACGTTAGGCGTCGCGACGCCAAAGGTTTGCGCGTCGCGATGTGATAAAATTACCGAAATGCCCTTTTTGTCAATTTTTTCCGGTTTTGGTCCAAATCACCTCCAGAATGTCCTGAAACTTTATTTATGTACAAAATAACACAAAACACATCAAAATATTCATAAAACTCAAGAAACTATATAAAATATTAGGTTTAAATGAGTGGGAATAGTGATAGAAATACCACTCATCACCGTCGACCACCGAAATGGTTCTGTCTCGAATGGGTATTGGTGGTGCAACTTCCAGAGGTTCAGGTTCCATGTTGACTAAACCTTTTTGGCCTTCTCGCCTTTCCCTTCTCAACTGTCTGATGGTTCTTTCAATTTCTGGGTCAAGCGGTCGGAGTTCAAAGCTTCTGGTTCGTCTCATGTAGTTTCTGAGAATATAAAACACAAGAAGACAAAAACAATAAGTAAAAAGAAAATAGATACAAGTAAAGGTATCTAACCTCAAAACTAATAGTGAAAGGTAAATAAGTCCCCGGAAACGGCGCCAAAAACTTGACCGGCATAATCATACACGTATAACGCAAGCGCACGTATCGTTCAAATAGTATAAAAAGTATCGATCCCACGAGGACTTAATACCTAATATATTAATTTTATGAAGTCAAATGATTACTAGTATCTAACAGGTTGATTAATTGATTATGAATGGTGATGATTTTAAATTTTAAAAACAAGTAAATAAAATTGCGCAAAAGTAGGTTGAGGAAAATTCAAATTTATAAAATTATCCAGGGTTGTGATTTCTTCCAATATCATTTTAAAGATGAAGTGGTTATTTCATGTTTGTGTAATATATCGGTTTACTAACCTGGAACACAAAATTATGCGAAAGCCTCTGTCGATGGTCAGACGCAAATACCCAGTTTAACCCAATTGAACCATATGTCTATGTCAACCAAATTACCTGGATTCATTAAGTTTAAGTTCCAATTATGGCTACCCCACCCGACAGGTATATATTTATCATGTAAGGAAATCTATTAAAGGGTTATCTATCCTCAAGGAAGATCGTGAGCTATTAAGTCTAAGGCTAAAACCTAAAACTCCTTTGTCAAGTTTATTTAAGAATTACCAGATCAATCTTATTAATGGCCAGTTAACAAGACGCATTAAGCTTAAGACTTAATAAGTAGACCTTTAAATTACCCAAACTATAAAATAACCCCTTATAAACCGATGATATTAGAATTCATCACAACCCTAGACAACTAACTTTGTTACGACACATAACTAGGGCTAGTAAAAACTTAAAAGCAAAAGACATAAAATAAATTGTTGAAAAGTATATGCGGTAAAGTAAATACTGAAAAGTAAAATTACAAAAATAAAATGCTAGGGTTAAAGGATCTACTTTGACTACTACTATTTTAGCTATCTCCCTTAATATAACATATTAACTTGTGATAACATTACCAACCAGCCATATAGGCGGTAACCTGATTAAGTCAAATTAAGTCCAACCAGCCATTAAGGCGGTAACAATATTTGTCCACAAACCAGCCATATAGGCGGTAAATTACCAACCGACCAACCAGACGATATCCTTGCTTAGTCAAATTAAAAAAAAATTAATATCAATTACCAACCGGCCAATATAGCGGTATCCTCATTAATTCAAATTTTAAATAATGAATATATTATAATTAGGGAGATTAATCTAAATAGCAGTAATAAAAGTTTTACCTTTCACCCTAGCAGTGGGAAGTTACCTCCTCATGTTGAATAGTAAAAACTGAAAAAGTAAAGAAAGTAAATTATTATTACAGAACGTAATTAAAATCAATTACAAAACTGAAATTTAAAGAAAACTAGATATAAAACTCCATATTTACATCAGAGAATTCAGAGAGGAAGGTACATCTGAAATCAAAAAATTGAGCTGAATTTATAGGCCTCGGTATGGTGTGCGCGTCGTATGGTGTGCGCGTCTCGACGCTCGCTTCGCGGCGCGATGCGCCACGTGTCGCGCTTTGGTTGGCTGCTTTAGATTCTTGTCAGATGACGTGTTAATGTGGATAATTGACTCAATAATTGTGATGATGTGGTGATGATGTGGCGATACATGGCGATAGTGATTGTTGGCACCATAGAATTGCGACACGTGGCACGCTGTGATTGGCTGATGATGATGTGGCGCTGACATGGCGAGTTGACTCGGTCTACTACTGATGTGGATGATGATGGCTGACACGTGGAGTGACACGTGGCGATGGCAATTGTCGGCACCATAGGATTATGACACATGGCACGGCGCACATTAGCAGATCGGCTGTGATGTGGACACGTGGCACGGCGTACATTAGCAAGTCAAACTTTTCAGATTCTGACATGTGTCCCCTGACGCACGTTAGCAGCTCATGGCATGTTAGGCGTCGCGACGCCAAAATTACCAATTTCCCCTTTGTCTGTTTTTCACTGTTTTGGCCCTAAATCACCTCCAGAGAGTCCTGAAACTTTATTTATCTACAAAATAACACAAAACACATCAAAATATTCACAAAACTCAAGAAACTATACAAAATATTAAGGTAAATGAGTGGGAAATAGTGATATAATTACCACTCATCACTTGCGTTACGTGTGTGATTTCACATATCAAGTTTTTGGCGCCGTTGTCGGGGACTTATTTATCTTTCAAAATTAATTTTGAGTTAGATACCTTTACCTGTGTCTAATTTTGTTTATTTATTTTTTCTGTTCTTATGTTTCAGGTTCTCAGGCACTACATGAGAAGAACCAGAAGCTTTGAAATTCGTCTGCTTGACCCAGAGATTGAAAGAACCATCAGACAGTTGAGAATGGAAAGGCAAGAAGGCCAAGAACCATGTATCAACATGGAACCTGAACCTTTGGAAGTTATACCACCAATTCCCATTCGAGACAGAACTATTTCGGTGGTTAACGGCTTTCTTCATGTATTGTACTTTACTTCCTCCCTTACCAGCAAATGCGTGTGACATCAAAACATACATTCAGATGATACAACAGTCAGTTCAGTTTGTGGGGAATGCAACTGAAGATCCTAATGCCCACATCAGCAACTTCTTGGAAGTTTGCAGCACTTTCAATTACAACCGAGTGGCAGAAGAAGCAATGAGACTACATTTGTTTCCAAACTCCTTGAAAGACAGAGCTAAGGCTTGGCTACATTCACTACCAGTAGGTTCCATCACAATTTGGAACACTCTTTCCACAAAATTCCTTGCAAAGTACTTTCCTCTAGCCAAAACTACAAAGCTGAGGAATGACATTACATCCTTTGTACAACATGATTCAGAATCCCTCTGCGAAGCTTAGGAAAGATACAAGAATCTGCTCAGAAAATTTCCTCATCATAAGATTGCAAAGTGGCTACAAGTCCAAACCTTCTATAATGGACTTTATGGACTGGTGAGAACCACAATTGATGCTGCTGCTGTAGAAACGTTAATGGAAAAAAGAGAGGATCAGGCCTGAGACTTAATTGAAGAAATGGCCAACAATAATTCTTTGTGGCCAACAGAAATGAGCATGATTTAACGAATCGTGAGAATTTATGAAGTTGGAGCCAACACAGTAATGAATGCCAAGCTGGATCTGATTTGAAAAAATCTGGAAACTCTTAACATGAAGGTTAATGCCGGACCCACAAGTTCACCATATGGAGGAGCACCAGAGTCGGAATTGTACAACCAACATGATGAGACGGTGAATTATGTCAACAATTTCAACAAACAGAGGAACAATCTATATTCCAACACCTACAACCAGGGTGGAGGAATCATCCCAATTTCGCATGGAGTAACACTGCAGAGCAAATGAACAATCCACTACCAAGATTTCAACAGCAAAACAAAGGCTAGGAGTATGAAAAAGAACCAGAAATAACAGAAGTGATGGCTCACTTGAAAAAGCTAGAAGTAAAATATGACTCTCAAGCAGCATCATATGATGCTATGTTTCAATCAAAAACATCATTAATTCAAAGTCAAGCAGCATCTTTGAAAACTCTGGAGAATCAAATGGGACAACTGGCTAATGCTCAGAGTTACAGACCGCAAGATAGCCTTCCTAACAACACAGAACCAAATCCAAGGAACCGAGGGAAGGAAGAATGTCAAGCCATTACTTTGAAAAGCGGTACTGAAATCAACAAAGATGTTGGAATCAAGGCATCCACTGAGGAAGTTCCAAAAGAAAACAGCGAAGTAGAACCACAGATGGAGGAAAAAAGACAAAGAGACTAATCAAGAACGAATTACTCCACCTCCACATTTTCCACATTCCACAGTGTCCCAGAAAAACAAACTAGACAAGCATTTTGCTCAATTCCTGGAGATCTTCAAAAAGCTGCATATCAACATCCCATTTGCATAAGCATTGGAACAAATACCCAGCTATGTCAAATTCATGAAAGACATTCTTTCTCAAAAATGAAGATTGGGAGATTACGAGACAGTAGCATTGACAGAAGAATGCAGCGCTATCATTCAGAGGAAGCTTCCCCTAAAGTTGAAAGATCCTAGCAGTTTCACTATCCCTTGCACCATAGGCGAACATTATTTCGGTAAGGCTTTGTGTCATTTAGGTGTCAGCATTAACTTGATGCCTTTGTCTATTTACAGGAAACTGCATATTGGAGAAGCAAAGCCCACCTCAGTTACTCTACAGCTTGCTGACAGATCGCTCACATTTCTGAGAGGTGTAGTGGAAGATGTATTGGTTAAAGTTGACAAATTCATTTTCCCTACAGATTTCATTATCTTTGACATGGAAGAAGACAAATATGTACCTATCATCCTCGGGAGACCATTCTTGGCTAGAGTTCGAACTGTTATTGATGTACAAAAAGGAGAACTAACCATGAAAATTTTGGACCAAGATGTTACATTCAATGTTTTCAAAGCCATGGAATTCCCGAGTAATGAAAATGAGGAGGAATGTTCAAAATTGATGTTGTAGATAGTATCATCCAGGATACTGATGTAATGCAACTTCCTATGGATAAACTTGAAGCTTGCATCACCAATATGACTAACAGTGAGCTAGATATTGAAATTCTGGAATGTATCAACTATCTTGACAGACTCTTTCGCTTCAAATCAACACCACAGGTGGAAAGTTTGGAACTACCGAAAAATGAGCGAATCAAGCCTTCGATTGAAGAACCACCGCAACTGAAACTAAAGCTACTTCCGAGTCATCTCAGGTATGCATTCTTAGGAAACTCTTCTAATTTATCTGTGATTATTTCTTCATTGCTAACATTGGAGCAGGAAGATAAGTTACTGAGAATATTACGAGAACACAAGAAAGCCATTGGCTGGACTATAGTAGAGATTCGATGCATTAATCCATCATTTTGCATGCACAAAATTCTGATGAATGACGAGTACAAAGCCACAGTGGAGCATCAACAGAGACTAAATCTAATCATGAAGGAGGTCTTGAAGAAAGAAATTATAAAATGGTTGGATGCCGGCATCATCTACCCTATCTTTGATAGCATGTGGGTGAGTCTCATGTAATGTGTGCCAAAGAAATGAGGAATTATTGTAGTCACAAATGAAAAGAACGAGCTGATTCCAACAAGAACGGTGACTGGATGGAGAGTATGCATGGACTACAGGAAGCTGAACAAATGAACAAGGAATATCATTTTCCGCTGCCATTCATTGACCAGATGCTAGACAGATTGGCGGGATATGAGTTCTATTGTTTTCTGGATGGATACTCGGGGTATAATCAGATTGCCATCACCCTAGAAGATCAGGAGAAAACCACTTTTACATGCTTGTATGGTACATTTGCTTTCCGTATGATGCCATTTGGATTATGAAATGCTCCTGCTACATTTCAACGTTGCATGACGGCCATCTTCTCAGACATGTTGGAACAAAGTATGGAGGTTTTCATGGATGATTTTTCTGTGTTTGGAGACTCGTTTGACCACTGCTTGCAAAATCTGGAAAAGTGCTACAAAGATGCGAAGATACTAACCTGGTTCACAACTGGGAGAAATGCCACTTCATGATGCAAGAAGGCATTGTCATGGGACATCGGATCTCACAAAAAGGAATTGAGGTAGACAAAGCAAAGATCAAGACAATTGAAAAACTACATTCACCATCATCTGTCAAAGGGATTCGGAGTTTTCTCGGACATGCAGGATTTTATAGGAGATTTATCAAAGACTTCTCCAAGATTGCTAAACCTCTATGCAATTTGCTGGAGAAAGACGTGCCTTTCAACTTCACCAAAGAATGCCACGAAGCTTTTGAAATCTTGAAACATAAGTGAGTCGCTGCCCCCATCATAGTAGCACCAGACTGGACTCTTCCATTTGAGGTGATGTGCGATGCTAGTGATTTTGCTATAGGTGCAGTTTTGGGACAACGCAAAGCAAAAAGTTTTCATACCATTTACTACTCTAGCAGAACTTTGAATGAAGCTCAACTCAACTACACAACAACTGAAAAGGAGTTGTTTGCAGTTGTGTTTGCTTTTGATAAATTATGCTCATATCCGGTGGGTCCCAAATTGGTGGTCTACACAGATCATTCAGCAATCAAATATCTGATCACGAAGAAAGATGCCAAACCTAGATTGATCCGTTGGGTGCTTCTGCTGTAAGAATTTGATGTAGAGATCCGAGATAAAAAAATGGACTGAAAACCAAGTGGCGTATCACTTATCGAGGCTCGAGAATGGAGAAACAGCTGGCAATGAATTTACAATCAAAGAAACCTTTACAGATGAACAATTGTTTGCCATGAAACAATATGATGTCCCTTGGTATGCTGACTATGTAAACTACATAGTATCGGGAAAATGGCCGTTGGAATGGACACATCAGTAACAAAAGAAGTTCTTCAAAAAAGTCAAGCACTATGTCTGGGATGAGCTGTACCTATTCAAATATTGTGTTGATCAATTACTGAGACGTTGTGTTCCACATGAGGAGGTCAATAGTGTCTTGCAATATTTTCATTCATCACCATACGACGGACACTTCAGCGGAAATAAAACTACAGCCAAAGTTCTACAATCAGGTTTGTTCTGGCCCAGTCTGTTTAAAGATGCTTACTTATTTGCTCTTCAATGTCACAGGTGCTATAGAATGGGAAATATTTCAAGAAGAAATGAATGACCTCTACAAAACATTCTGGAAGTGGAGATATTTGATGTATGGGGAATTGATTTTATGGGACCCTTTGTTCCATCATTTGGAAACCTGTACATACTAGTTGCAGTAGACTACGTCTCTAAATGGGTTGAAGCAATAGCACTGCCATCAAATGATTCAAAAGTGGTGATAAATTCCTTAAAAAGAATATTTTCACTCACTTCGGAACACCTCGGGCAATTATTAGTGATGGTGGCACACACTTCTGCAACAGATTTTTGATGCACTTGTATCTAAATATTAAGTTACTCATAAAGTTGCTACTGCCTACCATCCGCAGTCAAATGGACAAGTTGAAGTTTCAAACAGAGAGATCAAAAGAATCTTGGAGAGAACTGTTGGATCAACAATAAGGGATTGGTCTATAAAATTGGATGGCGTATTATGGGCCTACCGGACAGCTTCCAAAGCACTCATTGATATGTCCCCATATCGAATAGTGTTTGGAAAAGCGTGCCATCTGCCAGTGGAGCTTGTACAAAAGCGTACTGGGCACTAAAGAAGTAAAATCTTGATCTACAAGTAGCAGGAGAGAAAAGGCTCCACCAACTCAACGAATTGGAGGAATTTCACCTACAGGCTTATGAGAATGTCAGACTATACAAAGAAAAGACCAAGAAATGGCATGATCGAAAAATAGTGCGCAGACAACTGGAACCAGGGCAGAAGGTGTTGTTATACAATTCACGATTAAAACTTTTCCCTGGGAAACTAAAATCATGGTGGTTAGGTCCATTTGTAATCACTTAGGTTTTACCATATGAAGTTGTTGAGTTACTCGATCCCAACACCAATGATACATTCAAAGTTAACAGCTAGTGTGTCAAGCACTACTGGGGAGAATCATTAGAGTGACAAAAAGAAAGTGTCACACTTTCAGATCCAGCCTAACGTTCGGGCAGTCATGTCTAGCTGACGATGTTAAACTTAGCGCTAGAAGGGAGGCAACCCATGCAATTTGTGTATATATTAAGATTTGGTGTGTTTTATTTTTTTGTGTTTAATTTTTGTAGGTAAAGTCACATTTCAGGATGGAAGATGTTCTCGCAAATCTTCACAAGTAATTTCCTTCTCTCCCTCAAAACTATCTGATAAAAGTTTACAAAGCTCACTTGGAACGAATGAGACTTCTGATGATCAAAGGTATTCCTAATGACATTTGTTGGATTATTGAAGAATGGATCTGATTGGCAGGTGAGTCCTCTGAATCTTTGGTTTCATATCTGTCTGGTTTAGGAAGAAGCACCTATGCTAAGAAAAGAAGAGCTAAAATATTAGGTGTTTGCTATAAATGTGCACGCATGACATGTAATACTCATTGTCGTTCTTTAAGAATGGTGTCTAATAACCGTGAAGATAAAATTAAATTCATTAGGGATGGCTTCAGTAAAGAGTCTTTGGATGACATATCATTGACTCTTGAGATGCATTCCAGTGGATATGTGCATCACGCAATTCACATGTTACATGCACAGTTCCGAAAAGAAAGGCAACAACTAAGTCTCAGGAATCTGACTTTAAAAGACTCTGTTTGCCAATTTATAAGAAATTGGATGGGAAGCTTGTCCCTGACTCATAGACGTCATTCAAGCCGTTACTTTTTGTAAATATTATTATCTCTTTATTGTTAACTAATAATTGTGTTTTGTTTTGTAATTTTCTTTTATTTTCTCCGACAGGATCCAGACTTTTTGACTTTCATGATTTATTTTACTGTTTAGCAAATAATTGTCATTTAGCAGGTACTAATGCTATTATTACTCACCCTTTTTCAGGTTCTATAAATTGAGCTCGTCATTACACTCTTGAAGACATCCAGAGTTGAGAAAAAAAATACATTTAAAAAATGGAAGCAACTTCAAGACGAAAAGTTGTAAACATCTGTGTGTTTTGCGGTACTAGTGGTGGTTCTAAGCCAGAATTCGTTGCGACAGTATAGGAATTGGGTAGAGTCATAGCTGAAAGAAATATGCACCTAGTATATGGTAATGGCAATCTTGGACTAATGGGGATCGTTTCAAGGGCCATACTGGAATGAGGTAGTCAAGTTTTGGGAATCATCCCAAAACCTTTGGCAGAGGCGAATCTTATAGGACCATCAAATAGAGATGAATGCATCGTGCCAGCTGTGTCTGAATGACTTATGGAAATGATTAACCGTGCTGATGGTTTTATTGTTTTACCAGGTGGATTGGGTACGATGGAGGAAATTTTTACAGTACTATCTTGGGCGAATTTAAACATACACCACCAGAAAATGATTGGACTGTTTAATGCTTATGGATTTTATGATTTTCTTACTGTGTTTCTTGATGATGCCCGGAGAAATGGGTTTGTGTCAAAACCTATAAAAGATATCATCTTCACTGCCAAAACTACCTATGATTTAATTGACCAACTTTTTGTTAGGGTTGGTGCTCTGAGCGCCAATTTTATTATGTATTTCCTTGTAAATACTAATGTAACGTTTTATTATGAATAAAATGAGCAGTTTCTTTTATATAACTTCTTCTTTAATATGGTAAAGACGTAACTGACCTTAGAATGATTAGTTATGATACTATTGCAAAAGCGTCGCAACTGACATTGAGATGTATCATGACGTTGTCATTCTTAGACAGTTCCCGGTCAAGGTTTACACTACTTGGTCAGTAAAGTAAACCATAGAGACTGGTACATGTCGTATATTGGAATCTTGGATTCCGATGGTTTCTCAGTGAACCATGAGTCTTGGAGACTCGTATAGACGTGTAGTGTTTTATAGCGGATAAACATTGAACAACTCACCAAAGATTCTTAATGGATGGTAAACCAATGTCAATAAGAATTTTCTCGGGTTGAGTGAGCATAGTGATTCTTTGACTTGAGATACCACTATGGATATCTGAGTTATCCTCCACACTTAGATGGCAGTCACGTCACCGATCTATTTAGATCAGACCTCCGCCTGTTCGTTGGGTGTGAACTGATGCTCAAGATATCCTGTGTGTATCAAGATAGGATCCGTCAGCTCTGTGTATAGAGTATAGGTATTCAATATGGTATTAGTAATCTGTTAAATCCATGGGCCCGTGGTACACTTTAGAAATTAGTTCTAAGTGTTATTTGAGGGATTGCTAATAGAAACATCGACGTGATTATATCTATAGAGATTTGACGTTTGTATCTGTATCTCTGGATTAATCCGGATACCTGTGAAGGAGGGATTATACGTATGCAGTGACCTCGACCTGTATGATTCAGTGAGTTTATCCGTGTTCGTAATAATTTACGGGTGAGTGAATTATAGACACGTAATTTGATTTCGTGACGGATATGTCTGAATCTAGAGAGTCTCACTAATGAAATTTACTCGTAGAGCACTAGGGCCACTGTTATGAATTATAATGATTATTTATAACTCGTTTATGGTTAAACGGTAAATACATGCAATTGGGACCTAATCGTCATTTCTGGATTAATGTGTATTTGTATTTAATATTTATCAAATTGTGATATTTGACATATATCATTAATATATGTATTTCAGATATTTAATGTAAATATAATACATATGTTTAAGATATTTATATTTATTATTTAATTATTTAATTATTAAATAATTAAATTGATTAATAAAATAAATATATTAAAGTCATTATTTGCTTTATTAAAGCTTTTAAATGGCTTGATATTATAGGTACATTTGTTATTTACTTTATAAAAGATAATTTTTATCATTTATTAAAGTTAAAAACTTGTTCCAATGGAATTAAATTAAAAGGAAAAAAATTGAAAATGCTTATTTTGATTTCCATGGCTCACGGCAATCTTGGAAAAAATATATAAGCTTTTGTTTCAATTTTCTTTCACTACACAAGTTGAAAATAAGAATTACAAAAGTAAGGTTGAGAGAAAACAAGAAGAGCAAAGAAAGGAAATTAAGCAAATTCTTGATTTTTGTAAGTAATTTCCAACTTTCTTCAATTAGGAAATTGTTTCCATGTACCTAGGCTTCAATTTTTGATGCTTAGAATTTTCTCTACTCCTTAAATATGTAATTTAAATTTTTCTTAACTTGTTTGGATGAGTTCATGCATGTATAATTAATTTATTTGCTAATTAGTGTAATTAAGCTTAATAAATTAATTAGAAAATTAAAGTTGCCATTCTAGAGTTAATTAGCCATTCATAATTAGCCTAGAATTGTTCTTGATTAATTTCATGATTGTGAGAATTAATTGGTGTGGTAATTTGAAGATGAAAGTATTGAATTTCTTTAATTTAGTGTAAATTGCCCAATTTGAGTGATTTTTGAAATTAGGGTTCTTAACCCACTCAAATTTTGGGCTTTTCATATATAAGCTTTAATTTGATGTATATTAGATGCATGTAAAATTTGGGATTAATTGAATTTGATCTTGATGTGTTTTGAACAAATTGGGCCAAATTGTAATTAATTAAAATTCCGGGCTGTTTTGTAAATTCCAGAAAAATCTGGGCAGTGGCGCAAATCTGGAAAATTTTTCCGGTTTTGTAGCAAACTTGTAAAAATTATTTTGGGATTAATTTGGAATTAATTAAATATGTAATTGACATATTTAAAACTAAGATAATTAATTTGCAAAAGTTTGGGGTAATTTTGTAATTAAAAGAAATATGATTTCTTAGGTTATATTTCATAATTTAAGTATTGGTTAATTAAATAAATAAGTTTATTTAATTGTTCTAAGAAAAGCTTTTGAAATCGGAGAAATCATTTTTCCGCGTTCCGATGCACTAACCTTGTAATTCCCAAAAAAACCCCAACAAAAATGGTATCAGAGCGAGTCTGATTCTGGAACCCCCGATATATGATTATGCCTTGAAAATTCAATATTGATTTTAATCTTGACTTTAATGCATGCTTGTATTTATTTAATTTGATTAAATAATTAAAATATCTTTAGCGGAAAATCCCTATTTAATAATAAGGTTTATAATTTAATATGTATTTGATGTATATTAATCGGTCCGTCTTGTCAATACCGCTTATCGGTAAATTTTCTACGACTATATCCGAGAACGTACCAAAGCTGTGAGGATATGGCCGGTAGAAATTTATCTGTACCGGATATATTTGATATTAGGTGAATTCAAGTGAAAGCGCAATCCTGAACGTGCCAAAGCTGTCAAGGTTACGTAAGTATCTTGAATTCATCATTGACAAGTTTGACCTTGGTACGCCTCCTTATGAACGTGCCAAAGCTGTCACAACGAGAAACGACCAGGACCGAAAACCCAGGAGTCACTATTGAGTGATCTACAATGTGTTGTCTACCTAAATGAATATACGTAGGCGAGAACGTGCCAAAGCTGTGAGCTGAAATATATTCATGGGGTCCACCTTTCACTATTATGTTATGATTTGATTATCGCATGTTTTGTATTCTGTTTGGGGATTACAGTATTGCATGAAATAGTGGGAGGGGCATTTTTAGATTAAAAATCTATGATCTAGTTAATGCTTTATGATATATTATGAAACTGTTATAATCTTTTATCTGGTTATTTACTGACCGTTGATTCACTGTCTATTTGATAGATTTGCGATGGCGGCACCTCCATCCAATCCTTTTGCATGTATGCTTGATACGAACAAACTGAAAGGCGCAGAAAACTTTGCGGATTGGGATATGGACTTGAGGATTGTCCTCAATTCCGAGAAACTGGGGTATATTTTGGAAGGTCCATTACCGCTTGCTATATCACCTGATGCATTACCTGAAGAACGTGAGACTTTCCAGCGATGGAAGGATGATGATTTAAGGGTTAAATCATTCATCTTGAGTTCTCTTTCTTCTGAGCTTAAGAAGACTTATTGGGAGATGCACGATGCATATAGCATGATGACACAGCTTCGTGAATCGTTCATGAACCAGGAACAGGTCATTGTTCATAAAGGTTCGATGGAATTGTTCCATTCTAAACTTGATGAGGGGCAGGCTGTGAGCCCGCATGTGCTTCACTTGATCGATTTGATCGAGCAGTTGAGGCGACAGGATTTCCCTCTGAATGAGACTCTTGGCCGTAGTGTCATTCTCGGTTCACTCTCGGCTTCATATCGCCAGTTCGCCATGTACTTAAACATGAATAGGATTCACTGTTCTTACCGTGAGTTGCATAGGATGCTTCTCACAGTAAAGGAAGATTTAAGGAAGGGAGTTTCGACTCGCCTTCGAAACCCACTTCACTTTCCGCTTCTTCCCAATCCAAGTCGAAGGGGAAGAAGTTTAAAGGAAAGAAAAGAAGGGTTTCAATATTTCTCCGCAGGGTAAGACGGCGAAGCCTAAGAGAGTTTTTGAAGACAAGTGCCACCACTGCCAAAAAGTCGGGCACTGGAAACGTAACTGCCCGGACTATCTTGCGCAAATAAGGAAGGAAAGAGCATCGACATCAGGTACTTTTATTTTTCCTATTATTGATATCTCTTTGGCTTGTGAAGCTATTACATCTAATTGGATTTTGGATTCTGCTTGTCCTATTCACATTTGCAATACGTTGCAGGTGTTGACGGGAAGTAGACGGCTGAAATCTGGGGATATGTAGTTGCGGTTCGGGAGTGGTGACTCTCTGGATGCAGTTGCAGTGGGCATATGTGAGATTCCCTTACCCAGTGGGAGACTTTTGTTGCATGACTGCTATTTTGTGCCAGGATGTGTGGCGAATATTAGTCCATTTTTGTATTAGATACTGAAGGTTATAATGTAAATATTACGAATCGTTCTTTGTATTTATATGATAGTTGTAATATTCAGATCCTTTGTTGTCCAAATGAGCATGGTCATTACATATTGCGTACCTCACAAGATATCTTTAATACTGGAATAAATAAACGTAAACAATCTGATAAAATAATACTGAACTCTGGCACATGAGGTTAGGTCATATAGGCGTGAAACGCCTAACCCAATTGGTTAAGAATGGTTTGATAAATGATCTCACCATTGAACCTTATCCAACTTGCGAATCTTGTATTCGGGGTAAAATGACCAAAGCCCATTTTCAGTTTGTGGACACTAAGCCAATGACTTGTTGGAACTCGTACATTCTGATGTATGTGGTCCCTTAAGTCAAACTGCTCACAGTGACTTTTCTTACTTCGTCACCTTACCGATGATCTGTCAGTACGGTTATGTCTATTTGATGAGACATAAATCAGAAACCTTTGAAAAGTTCAAAGAATTCCGAAATGAAGTAGAGAAAAAACTGGTCAATATATTAAATGCATTCGATCTGATCGAGGCGGTGAATATATGAGTGGAGAGTTAACTGATTATTTAAAGGAGAATGTGATTCTCGTTCAATATACTCCTCCCGGTACTCCGCAACATTATGAGTATCTGAGAGGAGAAATCGGACTTTATTAGATATGGTCTGATCGATGTTGAGTTATACAGATTTACCCCTATTATTTATGGGGTTATGCTCTTTTAACCGCCGCACATCTTTTGAACAAGATTCTTTCCAAAGTGTTCCTACGACTCCGTATGAGCTATGGATCAGTAGGAAACCAATCTTAGTTATATTAAGATTTGGGGGTGTCCTGCTTATGTTAGGATGGCTCAGCAAGATAAGTTTTTGCCTCGAGGGCAGAAGTTTAGGTTTGTTGGATATCCTTCAAATACGAAAGGATATTTGTTCTATGATACCGAGCATCGAAATGTGTTCGTAGCTCGCTTCGCAAAATTTCTAGAAATAGAAATTTTGGCTGAAGGTGGTGATCATAGACATGTTGAACTTGATGAAGTACAACCTGGAACCAACGAACTAATGGAGGAACCTATAGTTCAAGAAGATGGAGAACCTTCAACACACACACTTCGTATGTCACAAAGGGTATCTAGACCTCCTGAACTCTTGTATTTGATACAAGAAAAGAGTCTCGATGTTCTCTTATTAGAAGAGACTGACCCTTTTACCTATAGAGAATCGATGTTGGACATCGACTCCGTGAAGTGGCAAGACGCCATGAAATCCGAGATGGACTCAATGTATGAGAATCAAGTTTGGAACTTGGTTTCGCTTCCCGAAGGGATTGTTCCTATCGGTTGTAAATGGATTTACAAGAGGAAGCGAGGGCCCGATGGAAAGGTTGAAACCTTTAAGGCCCGACTGGTAGCTAAAGGTTACTCGCAGCGACCTGGAGTCGACTACAATGAAACTTTTTCTCCAGTTGCCATGCTAAAGTCCATCAGGATTTTATTGTCAATTGCCGCATATCATGATTACGAGATTTGGCAAATGGATGTCAAAACGGCTTTTCTAAATGGATTTCTTGATGAAGAAATCTATATGGAACAACTGGAAGGTTTTGTATCCAGCGAGAACTCGGGCATGGTATGTAAGCTGAAGAAGTCCATTTATGGACTTAAACAGGCTTCACGAAGTTGGAATCTTCGATTCAACGAGATAATCAAATTATCTGGTTTTCTCAAGAATTAGGAAGAATCCTGTGTGTATCAGAAGGCCAGTGGGAGTATGATGGTATTTTTAATTCTCTATGTTGATGACATCCTTATCATTGGGAATGATATTGGGATGATGCAAGGCGTAAAAGCTTACCTCTGTAAGAATTTCTCCATGAAGGACCTGGGTGATGCTTCTTATGTCTTGGGCATAAAACTATATAGAGATAGAGAAATGAAGCTTATTGGGTTATCCAATCAATGTACATAGATAAGATCTTAGAACGGTATAATTTTGGTAACTGTAAGACAACAAACATACCGTTCAGACATGGTTTACATCTTTCGAAGAAGATGTGTCCACAAACAGAAGATGAGAAGATTAGAATGTCTAATCAACCTTATGCTTCGTGTTTGGGCAGCATCATGTATGCCATGTTATGTACAAGGCCTGATATCAGCTTCGCAGTTAGTGTGACGAGCAGATATCAGTCCAATCCAGGAAATGACCATTGGATGGCCATTAAACATATCCTCAAGTATCTTAAAGGTACTAAGGATAAGTTTATAATTTATGGAGGAAACGAACTGCAAGTTAATGGGTATACGGATTCCGATTTCCAATCGGATCCTGATGATAGAAAGTCTACATCATGATTCGTGTTTACCCTTAACGGTGGTGCAGTTTGTTGGAAGAGTTCCAAACAGGGGTCAACAGCTGATTCCACCACATAGGCGGAATATATTGCAGCTTCAGAAGCTGCAAAGGAAGCTGTATGGGTTAGGAACTTTATCACAGAATTGGGAGTAGTCCCAAGTATCGAGAATCTGATTCCGTTATACTGTGACAATACTGGAGCCATTGCACAAGCAAAGGAACCAAGAGCGCATCAGAAGTCGAAGCATGTGGAACGAAAGTACCACATCATTCGAGAGATTGTGTCGCGAGGGGACATTATCGTGTGCAAGGTACCAAGTGAAGATAATGTAGCAGACCCGCTTACGAAGGCCATATCTCTGAAGTTATTTGATAAACATGTGGAGTCGATGGGTATTAGATACAATCGATATTGGCACTAGATCAAGTGGGAGATTTTGTTAGGGTTAGTGCTCTTAGCGCCAATTTTATTATGTATTCCTTGTAAATACTAATGTAACGTTTTATTATGAATAAAATGAGCAGTTTATTTTATATAACTTCTTCTTTAATATGGTAAAGACGTAACTGACCTTAGAATGATTAGTTTGATACTGTTGCAAAAGCGTCGCAACTGACATTGAGATGTATCATGACGTTGTCATTCTTAGACAGTTCCCGGTCAAGGTTTACACTACTTGGTCAGTAAAGTAAACCTGTAGAGACTGGTACATGTCGTATATTGGAATCTTGGATTCCGATGGTTTCTCAGTGAACCATGGTGTAGGTGTTTATAGCGGATAAACATTGAACGACTCACCGAAGATTCTTAATGGATGGTACACCAACGTCAATAAGAATCTTCTCGGTTGAGTAAGCATAGTGATTCTTTGACTTGAGATACCACTGTGGATATCTGAGTTATCATCCACACTTAGATGGCAGTCACGTCACCGATCTATTTAGATCAGACCTCCGCCTGTTCATTGGGTGTGGACTGATGCTCAGGATATCCTGTGTGTATAAAAATAAGATTCGTCAGCTCTGTGTACAGAGTATAGGTATTCAATATGGTATTAGCAATCTGTTAAATCCATGGGCCCGTGGTACACTTTAGAAATTAGTTCTAAGTGTTATTTGAGGGATTGCTAATAGAAACATCGACGTGATTATATCTATAGAGATTTGACGTTTGTATTTGTATCTCTGGATTAATCCGGATACCTGTGACAGAGGGATTATACGTATGCAGTGACCTCGACCTGTATGATTCAGTGAGTTTATGACCGGCGTAAACACACATGTATAACGCAAGCGCACGTATCGTTCAAGTAGTATAAAAATATCGATCCCACGAGGACTTAATTCCTACTGTTGTTATTAATTATTGAATCTATTTATTTACAGATATCTAATTGAGAAATAAGAGAATGATTACTTGATTGATAGTAGAATTGCTAATAAATAAATAAATAAATAAAAAGACAAAAGAAAATACTAAAGAAAATAACAAAATACACAAAGATCTAGGGTTGTGAATCATTCTAATATCATTTAAAAGATGAAGTGGTTATTTCATGTTGTGTGTAATAAATCAGTTTACTAACCTGGAACACTAAATTATGCAAAAGCCTCTGTCGATGGTCAGACGCAAATACCCAGTTAACCCAATTGAACCATATGTCTATGTCAACCAAATTATCTGGATTCATTAAGTTTAAGTTCCAATTATGGCTACCCCCGCCCGACAGGTATATGTCTATCATGTAAGGAAATCTATTAAAGGGTTATCTATCCTCAAAGAAAATCGTGGGCTATTAAGTCTAGGCTGAAACCTAAAATCCCTATGTCTAGTTCATTTTAGATTTACCACATCAATCTTATTGGTGATCAGACACACAAGAAGCATTAAGCTTAAGACTTAATAAGTAAACCTTTAAATTACCCAAACTATAAAATAACCCTTATAAACCGGTGATATTAGAATTCATCACAACCCCAGATAAAACTAACACATAACTAGGGCTAGTAAAGACTTAAAAGTAAAAGACATAAAGAAAAAGCTGAAAAGTAAAATAAAATAAAATGCTAAGGTAAAATGAATTACTTTTACTATTTACTATGTTAGATATCTCCCATAAAATAATATATAAACTTGTGATACTATTACCAACCGACCAATCTGGCAGTATCCTTTATTAGTCAGGTTAAACCAGATTAAAATGAATTACCACCGACCAATCTGGCGGTATCCTTTTTAAGTCAATATTTTAAATAGTGAATATTATTTTTAAGGGAGATTAATCTAAATAGTAACAGTAAAAGAATTACCTTTCACCCTAGCTGGGGAAGTTACCTCCACATGGTGAACTGTAAAAAGTAAAAAAAGTAAATTATTATATTAACAAAACGTAATTAAAATTATTTACAAAACTAAAAACTAAAAAAAAAAACTAAAAACTAAAAGAAACTAGAGAGAGAAACTCTCTCTTTACATCAAAGAGATGAGAGAGAGTGGTACATCTAAAACTGAAATCTCGAGCTCAATTTATAGGCGCAGATAGGCATATGGCGTCGCGACGCTGAGGCCTTTGGCGTCGCTATGCCAGCTTGTCGACGTGGCACGCTCTGGTTCGTTGGTTGCAGATTTTGGATAAGATGATAAGGTGACACGTGGCGAGGTTGTTGGAAACTCAATTATTATGACACATGGCGACTTCTGATTGGTCGGCTAGATTCTTATCCGCCACATGTTAGATAAGGATTAGATAGCCAATAATTGATGCTGACGTTGCGGTGACATGGCGGTGACATGGCGACATGTGGGAAAGAGACTGTCGAAACCGTAGGATTGCGACACGTGGCACTTCCTGATTGGCTGATGATGACGTGGCGGTGAGGTGGCAGTTTGACTTGGTCAACCTGGTGATGTGGCTGATGATATGGCAATGACATGGAATGACACGTGGCACACGTGGCGATGATGATTGTCGGCACCGTAGGATGATGACACGTGGCACGACGCATTTTAGCAGATCAGCTGTGATGGTGACATGTGACACGACGCACGTTAGCAAAGTCAACTTTTCTCAGATTCTGATTTGTGGACCCGGTGCACGTTAGCACTGTTTGGCGCATGTTAGGCGTCGCGACGCGGGAAATTACCAAAATGCCCTTTTCGTCCAATTTTCACTGTTTTGGCCCAAATCACCTCCAGAATGTCCTGAAACTTTATTTATCTGCAAAATAACACAAAACACATCAAAATATTCACAAAACTCAAGAAACTATACAAAAAATTAGGTTAAATGAGTGGGAAATAGTGATAGATTTACCACTCATCACACCCCCAAACCTAACATTTTGTTAGTCCTCGAGCAAAATATAAAATAAATAAAAATAACATAAACATCTTTAAAATAAATTTAACTAAGCCACTTTCGTAGGGATCACGTTGCATTTAGCTTATGCAACAAGCCTTTAAACCCCTAGGTGTCCCTAGTGGGCGAGTTGTAGTCTCGTGAGGGTTTACAGCAATGATACCCACAAACATTTTACAAAAGTAAAAAGGTAGTAAAACTAATGCACATAAAAGCAAAAAGACAAACGAAAAGAGAATAAAAAAGTTAGTGACTAATCAGGTGAAACTTCTACTCCAAGTTACTAGTTGTTTTGATTCTTTCTAAATTACAGAATAAGTAAATTCTCCGATTATTTTTACCATTCTTCATATACACAGCCAACAAGATATTAATCAACTCATTTTTGCCCACAACAGTCATAGTGCAGTTGATAAGAGAGTAATATTTTGTCCTAAAGTTCTATCAGATTTCACACCTTTTGGTAGCAATGGAATAATTTTCTGATTTTTTTGATTTTTTCTTTGATTTTTTTTCTATTTTTATTTATATACAATATCTTCCATCTATGTAACGAGAGTGTTGGGTCGGTGGTTCCCAAACCAATTGGCTTTAGGGCACCAGGTGTTAAGACACCCATACGGACTTAATTACTCAGACTTCAGATATATATTTTTGCAGCATCTTTGATTCATGTAACGAGCTTTGGGCCAGTGACTCCCAAACCAGTTGGTTTTAGGGCACTAGGTGTTAAAACACCCTTACAGACTTAATAACTCGGATCTCGGATTTTTTTTTACTCCACTTCTTTTTGAGATGCTTCCTCCAATTAAACTAGAGCATTGAATATTACAAACTTTTCAATTATAGCTCATGTCTGTATGTTACTATATATGTTGATAATACTTGTCAACTGAGCATATGAAGATCCATTTTAGTCCGTTTTATGGAGAATTTACAAATTAAATAATTCAAAATGAAATAAACAAAAATTAACTTGTTTCAAAAAATGGTTTTAGATACGTCTCAGGAGTGGAAACTCCTTACTCGGCTATCTTTTACCAATTTCACCATTTAGTCAAAATAAAAACACAAAAACGCAAAATATTTTTGTAATTTTTGAAAATTTTTTATTTTTTTTTTGTATTTTCCGAAAAATTTTGCCCTAAAATTAAAAAACAACAACTAAAAACAAGGTACTGATCAACTAATTCCCTCCCCCAAACCTAAATGAGACATGTCCCCAATGTCTTAAACAGTAAAAGGATAGTTGAGAAGGTCGTACCTGGTTAGCTGAAAATCTACAGGAAATTAAAGGTTAAGATCCAGATTAATCTGACGCATCTTACCAAGATCGTCCTCGGACCAATTTATCTTTGAAAGGATAGGGTCAACTTGTGGTTATAGGCTAAGAGTGGTCTATTAGATCCGGAGCAGTTCTGGCAGTGAAGAGGAGTTCTTTCAAAGGTTTTGACACGAACCCATTTCTCGGGCATCATCAAGAAACACACAAAGAAAATCATAAAATCCATCAACATTAAACAGCCCAATTGGTTTCTGGTGTATGTTAAGGTTTACCCAAGATAGCACTATAAAAATTTCCTCCAATGTGCCCAAGCCACCTGGCAAACCGATAAAAGCATCAGCACGGTTAATCATTTCTACCAGTCGTTCAGATATACCTGGCACAATAAGTTCCTCTTCGTTTGATGATACAATAAGATTTACCTCTGCCAAGGGTTTTGGGATGATTCCCAAAACGTGACTGCCTCCTTTCTGTACAGCCTTTGAAACGATCCCCATAAGTCCAAGATTGCCTCCGCCATATATTAAGTGCATATTCCTTGCAGCTAAGACTCGACCCAATTCATGTGATGCTTCTAGTATGTGGTTAGTACCAACACTTACTACCGCAGAACACACAGATGTTTTAAACTCGTCTTCTCGAAGTGACTTCCATTTTTTTTATCTATTTCCTTTCTCAAACAGGATGCCTTCCAAAGTGCAATGACGAGCTGAATTTATATAGTAACTGAAACGGGTGAGTAATAATAGCACTAGTATCTTCCAAAGGAGCTTATAGTTAAAAATAAAAGAAATCGTGAAAGGAAAAGTCTGGATCCTATCTACGAAAATAGATATACAACAGAAAAGCGAATGAAAGCAATAATTAATGCAACGGAATTGTGACGTAATACGCCACTCGTTTGGTATATAAATCATTAGGATGCGTCTCAAGAATTAATTCTTTACTCAGCCATCGCTAATGAATTGTTTCTCATTTTGTGATTTCCAAACACCATTCCTTCGTCTTAAAATGCTCTGTTTGTGCTTCTCCCTACAAAAATAACACAAAAAATTAAAAAAACTCTACAAATATGAAACAGAAATTACAACAAATTGCATGGGTTGCCTCCCTGCTAGCGCTAAATTTTTCGTCTTCAGCCAGACGTGACTGAAATCTATCTGTCAATGAGGTTTCGCGTCATGTTGGATGTCCGATTAAAGACAATCCCGTGAGCGTTGCTTTTGAAGGGTCTCTTCCAACGGTAAAGTGGCAAAAAATTTTTGTCCCATTCAGTGCTTGTGCCACCTTTTTGATCTTTGTTGCTGCAAGTGATTCCTGAAAAGAAAGAAATAAAATCAGGAGAGGTTCTCGTACGGTGCTTAACTTTGAATAGGAGTTCCATTCTGTCAAGCTTCTGGGCGATATCTTTGATTTGTACTCTCCAAAACAGCGATGTTTCTCCTGAATGCTCTGGATCTTTATTAAGGTCAGACATTTGCTCCTTCATTTGCTCTGCTTCTTGTTCCACCTTTTCTTCACAGATGTATTGTAAAATTCTTGTATTTAGTTCTTCATCTGTCATCTGTGAAATACATGCTTCAAAATTATCAACCTGAGGATGCAAAGATGTTTCTGACATTAGGTTTCATCCTCTGATATGACTGGAATGGATGGTTCAGATAGATCTTCTTCAAACATCAAGGTAAAATATGCTCCAAGATCTTTATTTTGAGGTTGAAAGTTTGATCCTCCGTTGTTGTGCAGTTGGTACAAATAGATCGGCTTCATCCTCGTTAGAATCTGAATAATAAAAGTCAAATTGAGATTTTTCTGGTTTGGCTCTTGAACTGATAACTCTGTGGTTGTTGATACTGCTCAGCCTCCTCCTCTGTTGAAGTGTCATTATGAAATGATTGGTACTTGAAGGCTTCATCAGTGTCATCTGAAACTGGTTCTTGAGGTATGTAGTTCTGGTTTTCTGTGAATTGTCTCATTTGATCTGTCATCTTCTGAATGAATTCTGTTTGTCTCTGAATACTTTCAAATTGATTATGGTATGTTTCAAGCATTGTATCCAACTTTTCTTTTCATTTCTTGAACATATCTTCGAGCATGTTTAGCAACTGATCTTCCTCTGAGTTCTGATTGTTGATGAAGATATTGTAGGTGGGTGGTGGATAAGATGGAAAATGTGGTTCTGTGAAATGTGATTGCTCGTCATACCATGAAGGATCTTGATAGCTCTGCCACCCTGGATGGTAGTTGTATTCGCAATAATCTCTAGGGTGGTTACCAATACATATGTCACATCTCCACATTGCGTCTTGTTGAGCAAATGTGGTATTGCTTGGTTCTGGCATCCAGTGATAATTGTTGGGCTGGACAACAGGCCTCAGAAAACCGGACTGTTGCTCCCAGATTTGGGGTGTATCTTCTAGTAAAGCTCGTGATCTCTAAATCTCCCAATAATGTTCCATTTTTCAATCACCTGAAAACAAAAGAAAGAGATAAAAATTACAGATAAAAATAAAGAAAATTAGATACAAGTAAATTAGATAGCTTCAAAATTAATAACTCAAGAAAAATAAGTCCCCGGCAACGGCGCCAAAAACTTGACCGGCGTAAAAACACACACGTATAACGCAAGCGCACGTATCGTTCAAGTAGTATAAAAATATCGATCCCACGATGACTTAATTCCTACTGGTGTTATTAATAATTATTGAATCTATTTATTTACAGATATCTAATTGACAGAGAAGAGAATGATTACTTGATTGATTGTAGAATTGCTAAATAAATAAATAAATAAAAAGACAAAAGAAAATACTAAAGAAAATAACAAAAGACACAAAGATCTAGGGTTGTGAATCATTCTAATATCATTTAAAAGATGAAGTGGTTATTTCATGTTTGTGTAATAAATCAGTTTACTAACCTGGAACACTAAATTATGGCAAAAGCGTATGTCGATGGCAGACGCAAATACCCAGTTTAACCCATTGAACCATATGTCTATGTCAACCAAATTATCTGGATTCATTAAGTTTAAGTTCCAATTATGGCTACCCCCGCTCGACAGGTATATGTCTATCCTGTAAGGAAATCTATTAAAGGGTTATCTATCCTCAAAGAAGATCGTGGGCTATTAAGTCTAAGGCTGAAATCTAAAATCCCTATGTCTAGTTAATTTTAGATTTACCACATCAATCTTATTGGTGATCAGACAACAAGAAGTATTAAGCTTAAGACTTAATAAGTAAACCTTTAAATTACCCAAACTATAAAATAACCCCTTATAAACCGGTGATATTAGAATTCATCACAACCCAGATAACTAACACAAACTAGGGCTAGTAAAGACTTAAAAGTAAAAGACATAAAGTAAAAGCTGAAAAGTAAAATAAAATAAAATGCTAAGGTAAAAGGAATACTTTTACTAATTACTATTTTATATATCTCCCATAAAAAATATATATAAACTTGTGATAATATTACCAACCGACAATCTGCGGTATCCTTTATTAGTCAGGTTTAAACCAGATTAAAATGAATTACCAACCGACCAATCTGGCGGTATCCTTTTTAAGTCAATATTCTAAATAGTGAATATTTTATTTTTAAGGGAGATTAATCTAAATAGTAACAGTAAAAGAATTACATTTCACCATAGCTGGGGAAGTTACCTCCTTATTGTGAATAGTAAAAACTGTAAAAAGTAAAAAAAAAAGTAAATTACTATATTAACAAAACGTAATTAAAATTATTTACAAAACTAAAAACTAAAAAAAAAACTAAAAACTAAAGAAACTAGAGAGAGAAACTATCTCTTTACATCAAAGAGATGAGAGAGAATGGTACATCTAAAAACTCTTACTTTATAGGCGCATATAGGCATCTGGCGTCGCGACGCTGAGGCCTTTGGCGTCGCTACGCCAGCTTCTGTCGACGTGGCACACTCTGGTTCGTCGGTTGCAGATTCTGGATAAGATGATAAGGTGACACGTGGCGAGGTTGTTGGAAACTAAATTATTGTGACACGTGGCAGCTTCTAATTGGTCGGCTAGATTCTTATCCGCCACGTGTCAGATAAGGATTAGATAGCCAATAATTGATGCTGACGTGGTGGTGACATGGCGGTGACGTGGCGACACGTGGGAAAGAGACTGTCGGCACTGTAGGATTGCGACACGTGGCACTTCCTGATTGGCTGATGATGACGTGGCGGTGAGGTGGCAGTTTGACTTGGTCAACCTGGTGATGTGGCTGATGATGTGGCAATGAAATGAATGACACGTGGCACACGTGACGATGATGACTATCGGCACCGTAGGATGATGACACGTGGCATGGCACATTTTAGCAGATCGGCTGTGATGGTGACACGTGGCACGGCGCACGTTAGCAAGGTCAACTTTTCTCAGATTCTGATTTGTGGACCCGGCATACGTAGCACTGTTTGGCGCATGTTAGGCGTCGCGACGCTGAAGGTCTTGGCGTCGCGACGCGGGAAATTACCAAAATGCCCTTTTCGTCCATTTTTCATTGTTTTGCCCCAAATCACCTCCAGAATGTCCTAAAACTTTATTTATCTACAAAATAACACACAAACACACATCAAAATATTCACAAAACTCAAGAAACTATACAAAATATTAGGTTAAATGAGTGGGAAATAGTGATAGATTTACCACTCATCAGTTTATCTGTGTTCGTCATAATAATAGGGTGGGTGAATTATGGACACGTATATTTGATTTCGTGACGGATATGCCTGAATCCGTAGAGTCTCACTAATGAAATTTACACGTAGAGCACTAGGGCAACCGTTATGAATAATACTGATTATTTATAACTCGTTTAATGGTTAAACGGTAAATACATGCAATTGGGACCTAATCGTCATTTCTGAATTAATGTGTATTTGTATTTAATATTTGATATTATTAAATACACATTAATTAAATATAAAATTATGATATTTGACATATATCATTAATATATGTATTTGAGATGTTTAATGTAAATATAATACATATATTTAAGATATTTATATTTATTATTTAATTATTTAATTGTTAAATAATTAAATTGATTAATAAAATAAATATCTTAGGGTCATGATTTGCTTTATTAAAGCTTTTAAATGGCTTGATATTATAGGTCCATTTGTTATTTACTTTATAAAAGATAATTGTTATCATTTATTAAAGTTAAAAAATTGTTCCAATGGAATTAAATTAAAAGGAAAAAAATTGAAAATGCTTATTTTGATTTCCATGGCTCACGGCAATCTTGGAAAAAAATATAAAGCTTTTGTTTCAATTTTCTTTCACTACACAAGTTGAAAATAAGAATTACAAAAGTAAGGTTGAGAGAAAACAAGAAGAGCAAAGAAAGGAAATTAAGCAAATTCTTGATTTTTGTAAGTAATTTCCAACTTTCTTCAATTAGGAAATTGTTTCCATGTACCTACGCTTCAATTGTGATACTTAGAATTTTCTCTACTTCTTAAGTATGTAATTTAAATTGTTCTTAACTTGTTTGGATGAGTTCATGCATGTATAATTAATTTATTTGCTAATTAGTGTAATTAAGCTAATAAATTAATTAGAAAATTAAAGTTTCCATTCTAGAGTTAATTAGCCATTCATAATTAGCCTATAATTGTTCTTGATTAACTTCATGATGGTGAGAATTAATTGGTGTGGTAATTTGATGATTAAAGTATTGAATTTCTTTAATTTAGTGTAAATTGCCCAATTTGAGTGATTTGTGAAATTAGGGTTCTTAACCCACTCAAATTTTGGGGCTTTTCATATATAAGCTTTAATTTGATGTATATTAGATGCATGTAAAATTTGGGATTAATTGGATTTGATCTTGATGTGTTTTGAACAAATTGGGCCAAATTGTAATTAATTAAAATTCCGGGCTGTTTTGTAAATTCCAGAAAAATCTGGGCAGTGGCGCAAATCTGGAAAATTTTTCTGGTTTGTAGCAAACTTGTAAAAATTATTTTCGGATTATTGGAATTAATTAAATATGTAATTGACATATTTAAAACTAAAATAATTAATTTGTAAAAGTTTGGGGTAATTTTGTAATTAAAAGAAATATGATTTCTTAGGTTATATTTCATAATTTAAGTATTGGTTAATTAAATAAATAAGTTTATTTAATTGTTTCAAGAAAAAATTTTGAAATCGGAGAAATCCTTTTCCGCGTTCCGCTACGCTAACCTTGTAATTCCCAATAAAACCCCAACACTTTTAGCTTTTAAACCACAAATTGACCCTATCCTTTCCAAGATTTTCTGGTCTGATAATGATCGTGGTAAAAAGTGTTGGATAAATCTGGATCTTACCCTTTAATTTTCTTTTTAGATGTAGAATTTCAGCTAACCAAATACTGTTTTCGAAACTCTTCTTCTACTTTTTAGACATTGAGGACAATGTCTCAATTAGGTTTAGGGGAGCGGAATAGTTAACTAGTATCTTGTTTTTATTTTTTTGTTGTTTTTATTTGATTTTTAGTCAAAAAAATTTCAATAATTCAAAAAACAAATTAATAAATAAAAATTAATAAAAAAAATATTTTGTTTTTATGTTTTTAACTTGACTAATCATGTGAAATTGGTGTGAGATATTTGTGTAAGGAATTTTCGCTCCTGAGACGTATCTCAACCTATTTCGTAACAAGTTAATTTATATTTATTTCTTTTAAATTATTTAATTTGTGAATTCTCAATAAAACTGACCAAATTGGATCTTCATATGCTCAGTTGACAGGTATTATCAACATGCATGGTAACATACGGCCATGAGTTGTAATTGAAAAGTTTGTAATATTCAGTGCTCTAGTTTAATTAGAGGAAGCATCGAAAAAGCGATGGAATATAAAAAAAACATCTGATATCCGAGTTATTAAGTCTGAATGGGTGTTTTAACACCAAATGCCCTAAAACCAACTGGTTTGGGAGTCACTGGCCCAAAGCTCGCTACATGGATTGAAGATGTTATAAAAAAAAAAAAGAAAAAAAAAGATATCTGAAATCCGAGTAATTAAGTCTGTAAGGGTGTCTTAACACCTAGTGCCCTAAAGCCAACTGGCTTGGGAGTCACTGACCTAAAACTTGCTACATGGTTTGAAGATATTGTAAATAAATAAATAATTCATTGTTAAAAGGTGTGAATTCTGATATAACTTTAGGACAAAAATATTACTCTCTTTTCAATTACACTTATTAATATTGTGGGCACAATGAGCTGATTAATACCTTGTTGGTTGTGTATATGGAGAATGGTAAAATAATCAGAGAATTTACTTATTTGGTAATTAAGAAAGAAAGAAAACAACTACTAACTTGGATAAGAGTTTCACTTGTTTAGTTACTAAGTTATTTATTCTCTTTTCTTTTGTCGTTTTGTTTGCTTTTGTGTGCTTTAGATTGATGTTTGTGGGTATCGTTGTGACCGGTGCATTCACACGCGTATAACGCAAGCGCACGTATAGTTCAAGTAGTATAAAAATATCAATCCCACGAGGACTTAATTCCTACTGTTGTTATTAATTGTTACTATTTATTTACAAGTATCTAATTGTAGGGAGAAGGGATTTGATTGCTTTTGGTTGGTTGAATGTGGTTTTGCAAAATAAAATAAAAACAGACTCAAAATAAATACTAGGAAAATAAAATAAAAGACTCAAGGATCTAGGGTCGTGACTCCACACAATATTATAATAAAGATGAATTGATTCTCTTATCTATGTGTAATAATTTAATTTGCTAACCTGGAACACGAAAATATGCAAGAGCCTCTGTCGATGGTCAGAGGCAAATACCCGTATAACCCAATTGAACCATATGTCTATGTCAACCAAATTACTTGGATTCATTAAGATTAAGTTCCAATTATGCTACCCCTGCCCGACAGGTATATGTCTATCCTGTAAGGAAATCTATTAAAGGGTTATCTATCCTCAAGGAAGATCGTGGGCTATTGAATCTAAGGCTGAAACCTAAAATCCCTATGTCTAGTTCATTTTAAGTTTACCACATCAATCTTATTGGTGATCAGACAACAAGAAGCATTAAGCTTAAGACTCAATAAACAAACTAAAGAATTACCCATAAAAAGAAAATCAATTATTAAGTGTGGATATTGTGTTTCATCACTTCCCTAGAATAAAAATAAAATGCTGGGGTTAGAGGATCCACATTTAATATTTCTTATCTAGGAATCTCACTTATTATAAAATTTAAATTATTTTCTGTTCTGCTTTCTCAGGAATTAATAATGTTAAACATTTAAAACCAGCCATATAGGCGGTAATCCATTTAGTCCAATTACACCAGCCATATAGGCGGTAATTATCTGTCACATAAAGACCAGCCATATATGCGGTAAAGTAATTTATATTTAACCCGACCATATAGGCGGTAATAAAGTCTGACATTAATTAATCCGGTTAAATTATAATTTATAAATTATAATTAAGTGAAATTTACCTAGATAATTATATTAAAGGTTTCACCTTTTACCCAAGGGGAAATTTAACTACAAAACATAAAGTAAATAAATAAAAAGCTGTAATAAAAACTAAAAATAAAAATACATAATTTTATTATTACAAAACTAGATGCTTCCTATGAAATCAGAGAAAAAATCCCAAGGAAAACACAAGAGAAATGAATGTTGAAGGCCTCAATTTATAGGCAAATTCTGCGTCTGGCATCGCGACACCAACTTCCTTCTTGCGTCGCGACACTGGCTCTATTGACTTGGTCCACGCGGCTTGACTTGTTGACTATTGAGGCGTATTTCGTCGGCCCAATAGGATTTCGACACGTGGCACGCTGTAAGATTCGATCCAATGGCATCTTGACACGTGGCAGAAGATGATTCACCGATGATTCGGTCCATTCAGAAGGTGACACGTGTCACGCGGAGTGTCTGCACCATAGAATCACGACACGTGTCCAGGACCATTTTAGCATGATCGGCGTACGTTAACATCCGACGCATTTTAGCAAATTTCTTCTGACTGGTCCACGTGTCCGGCGTAAGTTAGCAGGCGGCGCACGTTAGACGTCGCGACGCAGAAGGCTTGCGCGTCACGACGCGGCCAAATTACAAAAATACCCTTTTCGTCCTTTTTCACTATTTTGGCCCCAAATTGCTTCCAATGCTTTCCAAATTTTATTTATCTGCAAAACAACAAAAAACACATCAAAATGTTCACAAAACCTGAGAAACTATACAAAATATTAGGTTAAATGAGTGGGAAATAGTGATATAAATACCACTCATCACACCCCCAAACCTAACATTTTGCTAGACCTGGAGCAAAACACAAAATAAAATAACATAAACAAATTTAAACTATGCCACTTTCGTAGGGATCACGATTGCATTTAGCATATGCAACAATCCTTTAAACCTCTAGGTATCCCTAATGGACGAGTTGTAGTCTCGTGAGGGTTTACAGCAATGATACCCACAAACATTTTACAAAAGTAAAAAGAAAGTAAAACTAATGCACACAAAAGCAAAAAGACAAGCGAAAAGAGAATAAAGAAGTTAGTAACTAATCAAGTGAAACTTCTACTCCAAGTTACTAGCTGTTTTGTTTCTTTATAAACTATGGAATAAGTAAATTCTTCGATTATTTTTACCATTCTCATATACACAGCCAACAAAATATTAAACAACTCATTTTTGCCCACAACAGTCACAAGTTCAGTTGATAAGAGAGTAATATTTTTGTCCTAAAGTTTTATCAGAATTCACACCTTTTTGCAGCAATGGAATAATTTTTCGGATTTTTCGGATTTTTTCTTTGATTTTTTTTTCTCTATTTTTTTTATTTATATACAATATCTTTCGTCTATGTAGCGAGTGTTGGGTCAGTGGCTCCCAAACCAATTGGCTTTACGGCACCAGGTGTTAAGACACCCATACGGACTTAATTACTCAGACTTCAGATATATATTTACAGCATCTTTGATCCATGTAGCGAGCTTTGGGCCAGTGACTCCCAAACCAGTTGGTTTTAGGGCACTACGTGTTAAAACACCCTTATAGACTTAATAACTCGGATCTCGGATTTTTTTTTTACTCCATTGTTTTTTTTGAGATGCTTCCTCCAATTAAACTAGAGAACTAAATATTACAAACTTTTCAATTTTAGCTCATGTCCGTATGTTACTATGCATATTGATAATACCTACCAACTGAGCATATGAAGATCCATTTTAGTCAGTGTTAAGGAGAATTTACAAATTAAATAATTTAAAAGAAAATAAACAAAAATTAACTTATTTCAAAATGGTTTGAGATACGTCTCAGTAGTGAAAACTCCTTACTCCAGCTATCTCGTACCAATTTCACCTTTTTAGTCAAAATAAAAAACACAAAAATACAAAATTTTTTGTAATTTTTGAAAAATTTTCAATTTTTTTGTATTTTTCGAAAACAATTTGGACTAAAAACAAGGTACTGATCAACTAATTCCCTCCCCAAACCTAAATGAGACATTGTCCCCAATGTCTTAAATAGTGGAAGAAGAGTTTAGAAGATAATACATGGTTAGCTGAAATTTTTCAGGAAAAATTACCGAGTAAGATCTTTATCTAATTTACGTTTCTTACCACGATCGCTATTTGACCATTTTTTTTAGTAAAACTTTTGCCAGAATCTCCTCTAAAAAACAAAATTTCCTCAAAATTCACCAAAAACTATCACAACACAACAACCTTCGCCCCATAATCTACGAATTCAATCAATTTCAACACTTCCAAAGTCCAATCAATCGAATCCAACACTCCCAATACCACACAAATTACCAAATTAATTTCTTCAAATTTTAATGTTAATAATTCAGAAATTTGGACCTTTGTTTCCGTGGTTTTGGGCTGGCTGTTGGGGCTCTCGGTCAAATCTCGGTGGTGGGTGTTTGGTTATTGGTCTCGTCGCTTCTAGTTCTATGTTGGTCTCTTGATGGGCTCGGCTGTGGCTTGGCGATTGGGTGGCTCACGACAGTGGTAGATCTCCTTCGGCAGTGGTAGATCTCGGCTTCGGCAAGGGTGGCACGACAGATCTTGGTGTTTGGTGGTGATACTCGATAGTGGTTTCTCGGTTTCTGGGATTGGAGGCTCGGCAGTGGCGACTCTCAGTCGGATCTCGGTGGTGGGTGTCTCGGTAAGGGTGGTTCGCAGCTGTGGTTGTTTCGGCTCGGCAAGGGTGGCTCACGGTGGTTCGGTGTGGTCTCGGTTTCTGTTGGCTCGGCTAGTGAGGCTCACGACAAAGTTGGTGCGGCTGGTGGGTTCGGTTCAACGGTGATGATGATGGCTCAGTTTTGGCTTGTTCTTGGCTCGGTGAGTGGTTTTGGCAAGGGTGACTCAGCTTCTAGTGGGCTTCGGCAGTAGGTGTTTCAGTGAGGGGTTATGGGTGTCTCGGTCGTGGGATTGGAGGCTTGGCAGTGGCTGGATCGAAGAAGATGATGAGAGTTTGTGTGGGTTATTTGTGAGATTTGATGAGTTTAGAAGGTTTTGGTTGATGATTTGGTGATTGGATGGTCGGATTTTAGTGGAAAATTGAGAGAAAATGGCGAAATGTTGAAGAAGGAAAGTGAGATCTGTGCATGGTGGCTACTGGTTTTGGACCTGTTACCGAACTCGCGTCGCGACGCCAAATTGCTTCTTGCGTCGCGACGCTCGGTTATTTTAGGGTTAGGGTTCTGTGTTTAGGATCTGGTGTCGCGACGTGGGATTTTTTTTTTTTTTGCAAAACCAAGTCTTTCGACGGATAAATCCACTGGGACGCCTCTCAAGAGCTAACTCCTTACTCGGCCGTCTCTTCTGGATTGACTTTACATCTTCGTGATTTTGTCAAATTTTTATTTTGTGAAAATCCCGCTTGCATTGGCTTGCTTTGTCCTGAAAAATTCCGTTTTTATTTTTCCTGCAAACTAACACACAAAATTAAAAAGTTCACACAAAATATGAAAACAAATTACAACAAATTGCATGGGTTGCCTCCATGCTAGCGCTAAATTTTTCATCTTCAGCCAGACGTGACTGAAATCCATCTGTCAATGAGGTTTCAGCGTCGTTTTGGATGTCCGATTAAAGACAATCCCATTAGCGTTGCTTTTGAAGGGTCTCTTCCAACGGTAAAGTGGCAAAAAGAATTTTGTCTCATTCAGTGCTTGTGTCACCTTTTTTATCTTTGTTGCTCTAGTGGTTCCTGAAAAGAAAGAAAGAAAATCAGGAGGTCTCGTATGGTGCTTGACTTGTAATGGAAGTTCCATTCTGTCAAGCTTCTGGGTGATATCTTTGATTTGTACTCCCCAAAACAGTGATGTTTCTTCTCTGAATGCTCTGGATCTTTAATAAGTTCAGACATTTGCTCCTCCATTTGCTCTGTTTCTTGCTCCACATTTTCTTCATAAATGTATTTAGGATTTCCGCATTCAATTCTCTTCTTCATCTGTCATCTGTGAAATGCATGCTTCAAAATTGTTAACCTGATGACGTAAAGAAATGTCAGATTTTAGGTCTTCATCCTCTGATATGGGTGAAATGATTGGCTCAGGTAGATCTTCTTCAAACATTTGTGCAATGGATGCTCCAAGATCTTCATTTTAAGGATACAGAATTACATCCTCAAGTGTTGATGCAGTTGGTACCAACAGCTCAGTTTCATCATCGTCAGAGTCAGAATAATAAAAATCAAATCGAGACTTTGCTGGTTTGGGCTCCTGAACTGATGTCTCTGGTTGTTGATACTGCTCAACCTCCTCATCTGTTAAAGTGTCATTGTGAACTGATTGGTACTCGAAGGCTTCATCAGTGTCATCTGAAACTGGTCCTTGAGGTATGTAGTTCTGGTTTTCTATGAATTGTCTCGTCTGATCTGTCAATCTCTGAATGAATTCTGATTGTCTCTGAATACTTTCTAGTTGATTCTGGTATGTTTCAAGCATCGTATCCAACTCTTCGTCTCGTTTCTTGAACCAATCTTTGAGCGTGTCAATCATCTGATCTTCTTCTGATGGTTCTGATTTTTGATGAAGATCGTAGGTAGATGGTGAATAAGATGGAAAATATGATGGTTCTCCGTACCTTGAATTATTCCAATAATTCGGCCACTCTGAAAGGTATATACATCGATCGCTCGGGTGGTTACCATCACATATAACACATCTCCCTAAACCATTCTGATGAGCAAATGTAGTATTGCTTGGTTCTGGCATCCAGTGATCGTCATTGGGCTGGACAACAGGCCTCAGAAAACCGGACTGTTGCTCCCAGATTTTGGGTGTATCTTCTTCCAATAAAGCTTGAAATCTTTCAATCTCCCAATAATGTTCCATTTTTTAATCACCTGCAAACAAAAGAAAGAAATAAAAATTACAGATAAAATAAAGAAAATTAGATACAAGTAAATTAGATAGCTTCAAAATTAATAACTCAAGAAAAATAAGTCCTCGGCAACGGCGCCAAAAACTTGACCGTACATTCAACACGCGTATAACGCAAGCGCACGTATCTTTCAAGTAGTATAAAAAATCGATCCAATGAGGACTTAATTCCTACTGTTGTTATTAATTGTTGATACTATTTATTTAAAAGTATCTAATTGTAGGGAGAAGGGAATTGATTGCTTTTGGTTGGTTAAATGTGGTTTTGCAAAATAAAATAAAAACAGACTCAAAAGAAAATACCAAGGAAAATAAAAGAAAAGACTCAAGGATCTAGGGTCGTGACTCCATACAATATTATTATAAAGATGAATTGATTCTCTTATCTATGTGTAATAAATTAATTTGCTAACCTGGAACACGAAAATATGCAAAAGCCTATGTCGATGGTCAGACGCAAATACTCAGTATAACCCAATTGAACCATATGACTATGTCAACCAAATTACATGGATTCATTAAGATTAAGTTCCAATTATGGCTACCCCCCCACCCGACAGGTATATGTCTATCATGTAAGGAAATCTATTAAAGGGTTATCTATCCTTAAGGAAGATCGTGGGCTATTGAATCTAAGGCTGAAACCTAAAATCCCTATGTCTAGTTCATTTTAAGTTTACCACATAAATCTTATTGGTGATCAGACAACAAGAAGCATTAAGCTTAAGACTCAATAAACAAACTAAGAATTACCATAAAAAGAAAATCAATTATTAAGTGTGGATATTGTGTTTCATCACACTTCCCTAGAATAAAAATAAAATGATGGGGGTTAGATGATCCACATTTAATATTTCTTATCTAGGAATCTCACTTATTATAAAATATAAATTATTTTATGTTCTACTTTCTCAGGATTAATAATGTTAAACATTTAAAACCAGCCATATAGGCGGTAATCTATTTAGTCCAATTACACCAGCCATATAGGCGGTAATTATCTGTCACATAAAGACCAGCCATAGGCGGTAAAGTAATTATATTTAACCCGACCATATAGGCGGTAATAAAGTCTGACATTAATTAATTCGGTAAATTATAATTTATAAATTATAATTAAGTGAGATTTACCTAGATATTATATTAAAGGTTTCACCTTTTACCTCAGCGGAAATTTAACTACAAAAACATAAAGTAAATAAATAAAAACTAAAAATAAAACTACATAATTTTATTATTACAAAACTAGATGCTTCCTATGAAATCAGGGAAAAAATCCCAAGGAAAGCACAAGAGAAATGAATGATGAAGGCCTCAATTTATAGGCAAATTCTACGTCTGGCATCGCGACGCCAACTTCCTTCTTGCGTCGCGACGCTGGCTCTGTTGACTTGGTCCACGTTGCTTGACTTGTTGACTATTGACGCGTTTTTCGTCGGCCCAATAGGATTTCGACATGTGGCACGCGGTAAGATTCGATCCAATGGCATCTTGACACGTGGCAGAAGATGATTCACCGATGATTCGGTCCATTCAGAAGGTGACACGTGTCACGTGGAGTGTCTGCACCATAGAAACACGACACGTGTCCCGGCGCATTTTAGCATGATCGGCGTACGTTAGCATCCGGCGCATTTTAGGAAATTTTTCTTTCTGACTGGTCCACGTATCCGACACAAGTTAGCAGGCGGCGCATGTTAGACGTCGCGACGCAGAAGGCTTTCGCGTCGCGACGCGGCCAAATTACAAAAATACCCTTTTCGTCATTTTTCACTGTTTTGGCCCCAAATTGCTTCCAATGCTTTCCAAACTTTATTTATCTGCAAAACAACACAAAACACATCAAAATATTCACAAAACCCGAGAAACTATACAAAATATTAGGTTAAATGAGTGGGAAATAGTGATATAAATACCACTCATCACGTTGCTGTAAGCCCTCACGAGACTACAACTCGTCCACTAGGGACACCTAGGGGTTTAAAGGCTTGTTGCATACGCTAAATGCAACTGTGATCCCTACGAAAGGGCTTAGTATAATTTTAATTAAAGTTGTTTAATGTATTTTATTTGTGTTTTTTGCTCGAGGACAAGCAAAATGTTAGGTTTGTGGGTGTGATAAGCGGTAAATATATCAATATTTACCGTCCATTTTAATTAATATTTTGTATAGTTTCTGTGTGCTTTGTGAATATTTTGATGTGTTTTGTGTGTATTTTGTAGATAAATAAGGTTTCAGGACTCACTGGAATCAAATCAGGGCCAAAACAGTGAAAAATGGACAAAAAAGGCAAAATCATCATTTAGGCGTCGCAATGCGCGAACCTTCTGCGTCGCAAATGCTAACATGCACCGGGGACCACTAAAATATGTCGGCCACGTGGTCAACATCAGATAAGCTTGCTATCATATGAACTTGCTAACATGCGCCGCCACATGTCAACATCACAGCAAATCTGCTATCATACGCCGGACATATGTCATCATCACATGCTGCCGACACTCATCAGTGTCACATCATCGCCACGTCAGTGCCACATCATCATGACATCAGCATAATAATTCAGCTGCCAACAGTCGCGTGACATGTGTCATCATCTCAGTGAAGCCATGTACACGTGGCATGAATCAACGGCACATCGCGATGCGTAATGTTTCACTCGTGTACCAAAATTTTGCCTATAAATTGAGGCCGAAATTAGAATTCTAATTCATACCTTCTTCTCGGGATTTCCTTAAGAATACTAAGAAGATTGTATCTTGTTTGTTTATTTACAACTTTCTGTATTTAATTTTTATTTTACGCAATAGTTCTCCTTTACTTTACTTTTCAGTCTTTATTTTTTTTTCAGTATGATGAGGTAACAACTCCCCTCTGCTGGGGGTGAAAGGTTAAGCTTTTCTTACTAATATTAGATAATCTCATTTAATTTAATATATAAACTATTTAAAACCTGACTTATTGGGATACCGCCTTTATGGTCGGTTGGACTTAATTAAATTGACTTTAAAACTGACTAAACTGGATACCGTCTTTATGGTCGGTTGGAAATAATCATAAATCTGACTTAATTAGGATACCGCCTTTATGGTCGGTTGGTAATGTCATGCAAAGTTTATATATCATAATAAGAGAGATATCTAAAATAGAAGTAATAAAATGGATCTTCTAACCCCCCCCCCAGCATTTCTTTATTGCTTTATTTATCTTTTAAATTTCGAAGTTTTTATTTTATGTCATTTACTTTATTTAAGCTTTTACTAGTCCTAGATATGTGTTGTAACTAAAAACCATATCTGGGATTGTGATGAATTCCAATATCACCGGTTTATAAGGGGTTATTTTGTGTCTTGGGTAATATAAAGGTTTATTTATTAAGTCTTAAACTTATTGCTTCTTGTTAACTAGCCACTAATAAGATTGATCTGGTAAACTTAAAATAAACTTGACGAAGGAATTTTAGGTTTCAGCCTTAGACTTAATAGCCCACGATCTCTCTTAAGGATTAGATACCCCCTAATAGATTTCCTTCCAGGATAGACATATACTGTCGGGCGGGGGTAGTCACAATTGGAACTTAATCCTAATGAATTCAGGTAACTTGGTTAACATAGACATATGATTAATTGGGTTTTAGGTGTTTTCATCTGACCATCGACAGAGGCTTTGCATATTTTCGTGTTCCCAGTTAATAAACAATATATTACATAAACATGAGATAACCATTTTATCTTTAAAAGATATTGGAAGAATTCACAACCCTAGATAGTTTTATAATATTGATTTTACCTTTAATTCACTTTCGTACTATTTTAATTACTTGTCTTTAAGTTTAAATCACCATCCAATCTATTAGGTACTCGTAAATAGTTAATTTCATAAATTGATAGCTTAGGTATTAAGTCATCGTGGGATCAATACCTTTTTTACTACTTGAGCATACGTCCGCTTGTGTTACGTGTGTGATTTCACTGATCACTTATTCTGCTGAGCCACCCTGACATATGCAGGACAAGCCCCAAACCCTAATATAATTAAGATTCGGTTTCCTACCGGTCCATATCTCATGCGGAGTCGTAGGAAAAACTTTTGAAGGAATTTTATTTAAAAGATGAGCGACAGTTAAAAGAGCATAACCCCATAAGTAATAGGGCAAATATGTAAAACTCAACATAGATCGGACCATATCCAATAATGTCTGATTTATCCTCTCTAACACTTCATTATGTTGTGTAGTACCAAGAGGAGTATATTGAGCGAGAATCTCGTTCTCCTTTAAATAATCAGTGAACTCACCACTCATATATTCACTCAGCCGCCTCGATCTGATTGAAGGCATATATTATTGACCAGTTTATTTTTCTACTTCATTTCGAAATTCTTTGAACTTTTCAGAGGTTTCCGATTTATGTTTCATCAGATAAACATAATCGTACAGTGACACATCATCAGTAAAAGTAATCAAGTATGAAAAACCACTATGAGCAGTCAGACTCATAGGGCCACATACATCAGAATGTACGAGTTCCAATAAGTCAGTGGCTCGGTGTCCCACACCCAAAAATGAGGCTTTGGTCATTTTACCCCGAATACAAGATTCACAGGTTGGATAAGGTTCAATGGTGAGATCATGAATCAAACCATTCCTAACCAACTGGGTTAGGCGTTTCACGCCAATATGACCTAACCTCATATGCCAAAGTTTAGTATTATTTATTTCAGATAGTTTACATTAATTAATTCCAGTATTCAAGATATCTCGAGAAGTGTGCAAAATGTAATAACCATGCTCATTTGGACAAACAATGATCTGAATATTATTTCTATCACATAAATACAAGGAACAATTCTTAATATTTACATGATATCCCTATGTATCTAATACAAAAGGTGATATAATAATTATTTGCTACATATCCTGGTACATCATAGCAGTCATGCAGCAAAAGTCTCCTACTGGGTAAGGGAATCTCGCATAAGCCCACTACAATCGCATCCAGAGAGTCACCACTCCCGAACCGCAACTCCATCTCTCCAGATTTCAACCGTCTACTTTCCTTCAGCACCTGCAACGAATTGCAAATGTGAACAGGAAAAGTAGAATCTAAAATCCAACTAGATGTGACAGCTTCACAAGCTAAGGAGATATTAATAACAGGAAAAATAAAAGTACCTGATGTCGATGCTCTTTCCTTCCTGATCTGGGCAAGGTAGTCAGGACAGTTCCTCTTCCAGTGTCCGACCTTCTGACAGTGGTGGCACTTGTCTTCAGAAACTCTCTTAGGCTTTGCTATCTTAGCCTGTGGAGGAACATTGAAACTCTTCTTCTTCTTTCCCTTCGTCTTCTTCCCATTTGACTTGATGTGGGAAGAAGCGAAAACTGAAGTGGGTTTTGGAAGGTGATTCTACACTCCATTCCTCAAATCCTCCTCCGCTGTGAGAAGCATCTTATGCAACTCACGGTAAGTGTAGTGAATCACGTTCATGTAAAAGTACATTACAAACTAGCAATACGACGCCGGGAGCGAACCAAAAATGACACTCCGTCCAATAGTATCATTAAGAATAAAACCATTGCGCCTCAATTGCTCAATCAGATCGGTCAAATGAAGCACATGTGTGCTCATAGCCTTTCCATCATCGAGATTTAATGGAACAGTTCCATCTCAACTGTATAAACTAAGACCTATTCTTGATTCATGAATGATTCTCAGATTTGTGTCATCATGTTATATGCATCATACATCTCAAAATATTGCCTCTTCAGTTCCGAAGCCAGCGAACCACTACAAGAATTAGACCATTTAGCGTCGAAATTGTTTCGACGCCATAAGTGAATATTTCGACGCAAATTATATTTAGCGTCGAAAAAATAGACGCAAAAAATGGACGATAAAATGTCGACGAAAATCACTTTTTTCGCGTCGAAATAGTTAACTGCGACGCTAAAAACAGTATTCTGCGTCCAATTTATTTCGACGCTAGAGTAAAATGTTCGACGCTATATTGTATATTTGGCGACGAAATATATCGACGCAAAAATTCAAACTTTTAACGTCGAAAAAGTATCGACGCTAAAGTATATTAAAAAAGTATTATATGTAAGATTACAGCGACCATTTTTTTACTATTTTACCGTCGAACGATTCGACGCTAAAGGTTTTGAATTTAGCGTCGACGCTAACATATATTAAAAAAGAATTATATGTACGCTTACAGCGGCCATTTTGTATACTATTAGCGTCGAAATATTCGACGCTAAAAGTTAAAAATTTTATTTTTTTAAAAATTAGTAATTTACTTATTTTTTGTCTAAAATATTTAATTTAGTTGAAAAAAATATAATTTATGACGAAATATTATATTGAAATTTGTTTTAGAAAAAAGAAATATTATATTAAATCTATTTGTTCAAAATGTTTATACAAAACCAAATATAAAATTAATTGCTACTGTGATGGGGGGACGCTCGAGCCCGATGCACCATGACTCATTGAGGCCTCGAACATCTGACGGAAAGCCAGCAGTTGCTGTTCCACTGCTCCATCTTCTTCTCGTGGTCTATCATCTTCTTCTCGTGGTCCACCGTGACCTGTTGTAGCTTCTCCTTAGTCTGCTGCAGCTCATCTTTGGTGGTGACTAACTCGTCTCGAAGAGAGACATTGTCCGAATTACCACTATTGCGTGCAGATGACGTTGGCTTCTTACGAGTGGCAAGACCAACGTTGTAAGCTGTCTGATTCTTGAAAACCAATTCCGACAGCTGCTCATCTGGTATGGGGTCGGACCCTGTCTCCTGAGTTTGATGTTGGAGTTCCATCATTTCGTTCTGTTTCAAAAAATAAGTTAATATTAGAATTTGAGAAAAAAATTAACATATATAATATTAATTATTTTATTTTAAAAACTGAAAACATACATAGCAGCGTTCGGCTTCTTCATTTATCCATTTGTTTCTCTCATTGTAATGCGTCACACGGAAAAAATCTGGAAATGATTGCACCTCACCTGTGCTACTCTGTTATAAACATAAAATAAATTCAATATTATTCCAGATTAGTAAAAACAATTAACTGTTAAATTTTACGTTATGATATATTTACCTCAGAATGTTCGGCACGATGTTGGATAAATGGCTTCGAACCTCCACGGTGGTTAAAACGCAAGTGACTGACTTCGATTTTCCGCATTTGCGTGACATTTATCCTGTATTCACCAACATTGTAAGTACCGAAAACAAAGACAATTATAAATTTCCGTTTATTTCAAAATTTACCTCGTGTTTTTTGCTAGACCAAAGCTCACATAAGAATGTCCAATCTTGTTCCTCTATAAAATCAGGCTTGTGTTGTGGAGCATTTGAAGGTCCATGTTCGTCGAATATTGGTTTCAGGACTTTTGTTCTATAATCTTTATAACTTTTCCCCATGTGGTAGTCAATATATTGTTGGACATTCACTTGGGTCAGATCGAAGTCGAACCATTCCTACATGAAATTCGAGTAAAAATAAGTATAAAATAAAAATGTTAAATAACAAACAATATCGAAAACTTACAAGTAGCGAAGGGAATAGCTGGTTCATTTTCGTCTCCCACGGTATCTTTCTCCAAGATACGTAGTTTTGGGGAGCTTCATATCGAGCTGTAGCTCCTATGGCTGTATTAAACGCTGAATTATATTGTTTGACTTGAGTGTGTCCATCATCTGATATCTCTATCCGGATACGGCCGTAGCCTTAACGTACTTAGCCAACCCCGGAGGCCACGGTGCGTCCTCGACCCTTCATTGTACTGGACTCACCTGCTAGCAGAGAAATCACCAGGGCCAGTTGGCCTGCGTGATGTAGATGGAGTCCTCGGAGCCCGTTTGCGATTGCCCGGTGCCATCTGTAAAAACTCGTCGCATTAGCTTCATCAAATTCCA